>CAJVQA010005965.1:0-15456 GCA_910591915.1 Cetraspora pellucida
GTCTTTTGACTTTTATTAATCACTTATCAGTATTGTGGTTCAATAAACCACTACAGAAGAGTGTACAATTGGCTACAAGTGTAACTTTTCTATATTACCTATTTAAGAAGTCCACTCAAAGATTCTCTACTAATTGCATATCTAATACTTCTGCTTGGATGTTCCACTTTAAACCCTCTGAACCTGTAACCTGTGTTAATATTACTGGTCATCTCAGATATACCAGATTATTATCCTCAACTTTAGGACTAATTTATTCTCAAGGTAAACTCCTCAAAGCCTTCTGTATTCATTTTTATAGCTGATCTAGATATCACTATAACAGAACCAACACTTGTAGTTAGGGCTAACCATTAAACTGCTATGTCCTTGTAGAGTTCACTTAGACTTCAGCATCTACTTCATAGCATAACCTCAGTACTTTAGTATATCCTTGTCTTTTGTTTAATCTTTTTATCAAACTCCCAATTCAGATAGCCTGTGTAGGACTACAATCAGTCTATTGGTATATCAGGTCAGCCTGATATCCTTTTCCTCTGGTTTATTCTAGTGGCCTGATTGGTGGTACCTCTGAGACTCTCAACCTAGAGGTTCTTGCCCATTCAGCTACTATGACCAGATACTACGATCTTGGTATCAGTTTCCTTGAACTAGCCTTTACAGTAGAGGCATCGAAGATTCAGCTACCTCTTTTCTCAGGTCTTTCCAAATGGACTTTTTGTTACTCAATTTCAACAGATTTACATGATCACAAGGACTTATCTAGTGTTTGCACTGCCCGATTTGTCAGTTTGCATTTCTCTGTATAATGCTATACTTACATAGATGCCCCATGACCTGCCAGTCATTCTGGTGCAACTGCCATTACAGGTATCTTAACCTAATCATTAGTAACAGTTACTATAATATGAATATTACATAGGTAATTATTCAAATTTTTCGCTGTCGATGGGATTTGAACACCCAACCTACTACTTGGAGAGTTGACAACCTGACCACTTTACTAGGTCGCTACACCTTATGTGCAAAATATTTTACAATTACTATTAATAAAATAAATAAGATATGTTTGATATATAAAATAAATAAAATAAATAAACTAAATAATATATATAAACTAAATATAATATGAAATATATATGCTCCAAAATGCATAAATGTTATATATGTTATATGTATGATATTTCATGCAGTAATTATTCAACTAATCAGATTACAGCTTTCTTATTAATTTTGGTTATTAAATTTGATCTTGTGATTTTGTAATCAGAAATGAGTAATTTATACCTCATTAGAACTGTCTTAGTAAGCTGATTCAAATGGTAGTGATTTTATCAGATTCTGTCTAGTGGTTCAAGAGTTATGATTATTTTTGTAGGTTAACATTCTCTTAAACTTATTTTCGAATTCTATGAGAACTTAGTAAAAAAAAACAAGATCACTAGAAGTTAATTTCTTAAAGTTTGTTAAGTTTAAAAATTTAGTCTTGTAGATGGCTTTTATTCCATATTAAAAGATGATTTTATAAACTTTTGTCAAGACTATTTTATAGGGCTTAGTTAATCTGTTTGCTAATACTGTTCATTGGGCTAGAGTTTTTGGTTTGGTTTCTAAAAGTTCTTTTAAATAGTAGGCATAAGTAAGAGTTTTCAAATGGCTATCATTATAGTTTCTTAGCCTAGCCATATTTCTTAGAGCTTGATAAGTTAGATGAACTTTTGTCTAGTTTTATCCTTATGGTTATAAAGAAGAGGTTTGACAATAATATTAGCTAGTTCTGTTTCAGTTAATTTCTGCAAAAATATTTCTATAACAGTTGTCATTTTGAAGATAAATAATAATAAAAAGTATAAAAAAATTTTTTTTTTTTTGAGTATAAAGTATACTATATAAATATATAAAAATAAAGTATCAATATCTAACTAATAAAAATGAATATAAAAAAAAATAAGTATAATTGTTTAAAAAGAAATAATAAAAAAATTCTATTTCTAGTACTTTAACCAAGGGCTTTACAAGACTCAGATTTTAGCAGAAAGCTTACCCTAGCCAGTCTCAAATGTATAACCTATACTGTCTGGTAAAATGTCTTATACTGTTAATACATATTAGAAATATTATTAAATTTCAAATTTGTACCCTTTTTGAAAATCATTAGAATATGTCAAGTGTCCAATAAAATACTAGGATTTTATGTGATTTGCAATCATGTAACTTACAAATCTTTGTCATTCTAAATTTGTTAAATCAATTTCTAATTAATTTCCAAATTTGGTAAATTAACTTCTTATTGGTGTCTAATTTTGTTTTATTGTTCATTAAAAATTATAATTCTTTTGTTATTCCTCTCTTTTTTTTTTGTAAAATTTTAACAACAATCTCAACAACATCAACAACAATTTCAATAATAATAATAATAACAATAATAATGCCTTGCCAAAGTCTTCTTAAAAATGTTCATCATGCTTGCTAAAATGGCAACAATGCCTTGTATAAGGCCTTGGAGGTAGTTCAAGTTGAGAATAGGCAGTGAATATTATCTTTTAAAATTTTCTTGGTTTTTTTTTTCTTTTTTTTTTTTTTTTTTTTTTGTCACTTAACAAAACTTGTTTACAGTTTGCATCAATTGGTAGCCTCTTAAAGAAGAAGAATACAGAGCTTGGAAACAGAGTTGGAAGAGTTAAGGGTGAATGCAGTTGTAAGGGTTCAGAACAGTTGAATGTTGGAGCAGTGGTATACTTGGTTGTTGAAGGAAAGAAATCGGTTAAAGGCAAGGTTAGCAAATGATGAGGAGAAGTTAAAAAGATTAAAATCAGAAGAAAGAAGAAGGAAGGAGGATAATAATAATAGAGATAGAATGTCAGGTATTAGTTTTTAATTTTTCTATATATATATTATCTTTTTTTTTGTTATTATTTGTTTTTTTTTGTTTTTGTCTATTATATTGTCAAATCCAGAATAGGATCATCAATAATTTATTAAAGACAATTATATAATTAAACAGTAGTATAGCATATATATAGCATAATTAGCATATATAGGGTATTTAGCATAATTAGCAGATATAAGGTATTTAGTATAATTAGCAGATATAGGGTATTTAGTGTAATTAGTAGATATAACATATATAGTATAATTAGTGTATATAGTGTAGATAGTGCATATAGCATAGATAGTGTAGTTAGTATATATAGCATATTAGAAAAAGTATATAAGTAATGTGCTTTAAATATAAGAACGAGAAGAATAGATAGAACAGGACATAGAATATAGTAATAAATACTCACCTTATACTTGCCAAATTCAATGTCTCTTTCAGGTGTAGTAATGTCCAACATTACGCAAACAACCTATTGGCTACTCTATAAATAGAGAATTCTAGGGTAGTTCTGCCATTAATCGTTACAATATATATATTTTTTTTTTGTGTTAAATAATAATAGTGAGGTTCCAAGTTTGACAAGTATAGTATTTTTTAATAAATATGCATTAATTAGTGTTTCTAAAATTTGTCCTTCCATGGTTCAAAGTTTGTAAATATTTTGTGCTATTTTGGCATGAATAAAATAAGGTCTTTTCTATTTTGACAAAAATTTTTTTATATAATGTTTATCTTTTGCAGCATTATAGCACAATACTTGCTTTTTTTTTTTAAATAGCTTTTAAATTTTTTTTAACTTTTTGTCCCAATAGAATTTTTGTCATTGTTGAGATTTTTCAACATTTTTCTTAGCTTGTTCTTTATGTGCAGATAAATATTTTATAATTGTGTAGTCTAGTTAAAAGATTTTCTTCTAAGTTGTCTTGAGACTCAAATATAGGCAATTTTGGTTTTCTGCTATAGGTAAGCAAGAAAGGTATAAATTTAGTAGTTGCATGCTTAGAACTTTTATATGAAAATAAAATAGAAGGTATTAATTTGCCCTATTCAGTATTATTATTAGCTAGTTTTGCTAAAGATTTACACAATGTTCTATTAAAACCTTCTACTAATTCATTTGTTTGGGGATGATAAGGAGTAGTAAGCAAGTGTTTAATTTGAAACTTTTGCATTACACTTTCAATTAGCAAATTATTAAAATGTGTTCCTCAATTAGAGAGTATAAAATTAGGACATTCATGTCTACAAATAATATTTTCATAGACAAAATCAGCAGTTGGTTGTGTAGTTGCATTTGGCACTGCCTTTGTTTCAGAATACTTAGTCATATAATTCATAGCAACAATTATATATCAGTTTTCTTGAGTAGTAGGAGGAAGTGGTCCAACAAAATTAATTACAATTTTGTCAAATGGTGCTTCTATTTTGATAGGATGTAGAGTACTATGTTGTCTATATTTTTTTCATTTTTGATAACTATCACAAGTCTTTATATAATTTCGAATATGTTCATATATTTGAAGCCAATAATAATGACTTTTGATTTTGTCAAACATTTTGTCAGTTCCAAAATGTGCTCCAAGGAGGTGGTTATGCATAAGATATAATACAGATTCAACTTCATGTTTGTGAATTACATTTAGTGAATCTTGACTTTTGTTTTGTTTTCTTTTATATAATTAGTTATTTTTAATACAAAAATATTGACTTTTCTTTTGCAGTTGTTCTTTTTGGGTTTTTGAGAAGTGTATAGAATAGGTGGCTGTTTCCAAAAATAATTTGATATTTTGATAATGTTCAGGTTCTATTCTAACAGATTTTTAGATATAATGCTAGGATACTGACTACCTAGACTGAATTGTGCTTATTGTTGAGTTCTTTTAAAAGAATAATAAGTTAATAATAGAAGGTAGGGTTAGTTGTATTCCACCATATAGAGTTACAAAGGTAGTTAGGAAAAAAATTGTTATATTCATCCAAAAGATGTTGGAAAGAGGTTTCTAATAGTAGTAACCACCAAGGTTTGTCAATTATAATATAACTAAGCTGGATATTATAGTGATTTATTTGAACATTAGTAATAGCTTATTGAATAACCAAAGGGTTTGACTGTTGTTCAAATAAGGGTTCTAAGGGTAAAGGTTCATAGGGGTAAGGTTCTGGCAAGATTAAATCTTCTTTATAATTATCATCAGGTGTGCTCCAATAACATTGTTCTATTTCTTCAATAGAGTATTGTTTGATTGTTGCCCAAAGTCATAGTTCAACATTGCAGGTTGGACAATCATCACAAGAGCTATAGAGTTTATTTCTACACCAACATTGAGTACATGGACCTTTTCAATCTTGGGCAAGTCCTTTGTTTTTATCTTTAATACTAAATCGTTTGCTAATATATTCAATATAATATTATATATAGAACTGGTTATCATATTCTATTTCATCAGATGAGAAAGTTATTTGTTTGTATAGTCTCATATTATCAAGAAGAGCAGAAGATAGTTTATTATATAATGTTTGTTTAACTATTTTTAGATATTGTGTAGTTTGAATATCTTTATGCATTTTAGATTCCTCTTTTATGTCTGGATTAGTTGTTAAAGGCATTTCTGTTTCATTTAGAGATTCAATATTACTCCAAAGGTTGTCTATAAAATAAAAATCTTCAGTAGTCTGATAATTTTTATTTTTCTCAGGTTCTTTAATAAGATAAAAGATTACTTCTTTATTTCAATTTACTAAAATAGTAATAGGGTTTCCTTTGAGAGCAGCTTCAAGGGCTTCTTTTTTGGTAGATAAATCAAACAAGTTTATTTCATATTCTTCTTTTGATGATTCATCTAATTTATACATTCTTGATAATTAGTCAGCATTATTGTATTTTCTTCCAGCTTTATGAATTATAGTAAAATTATAAGGTTTTAGATACATAATCTATTTGGCTCTTCTTTTAGTTAATTTTGTAGTTCTAAGTCATTTTAAGGCTGCATAATTAGTAATTACATAAAAGTAGTTTTCTTCTAAATATTGATAAAAATGCTCAACTGCTTATACTACAGCAAACATTCTAATTCTGTAGCAGAGTAGTTTTGTTCTGCTTTTAAGAGGCTTCTGCTAGCATATACTATAACATATTCTCTTTTATCTTTGTCTATTTGAGCTAATATGGCTCCTAAGCCAGATTGTGAGGCATCAGTATAAATGTAGAAAGGCTAATAGAAGTCAGGATACTGTAGAATTGGTGCAGAGATAAGATGATCTTTAAGGGTCTGAAAAGCTTCTTTTTGTTCATCTTCCTATTAATAAGATTGGTCTTTTTGTAGTAAAAGATTTAAAGGTTTGGCAATTTTTGAAAATTCTTTTATAAACTTTCTGTAATAGGAAGCAAGTTCTAAGAATCCTCTAATTTGGCATACATTAGTAGGTGTTGAAAATTTTTTTACTTTAGCAATCTTTTCTTTATCAGGTTTTATTCTATTCTTTCTAACAATATGTTCTAAAAATTTTAATTCATTTAAGAAAAAGAAATATTTTTCTGTATTTAGTTTTAGAGTAGCTTTTTCTAAGCCTTTAAATACAGTTTGCAAATGTTGACAATGTTCTTCAAATATTTTTGAGTAGATAATAATATTATCCAACTATACTACAACAAACTTGTTAATAAATAGTTATAGAATCTTGTCCATTAATCTTTAGAAAGTGGCAGATGCATTGCATAGTTCAAAAGGCATTACATTGAATTTATAGGTGCCTTGTCTAGTAATAAAGGCAGTTTTCTTTTTATCAGCTTCATTTACAGCTACTTGTCAATATCTACTAGCCAGATCTAAACTAGTAACTCATTGGGCTTCTTCAAAAACAGATAAGATTTTATTAATATTAGAGAGAAAATAGATATCTTTTTCTGTAACTGCATTTAGCTTGCGATAGTCAATGCAGAGTCTTTTTTTTTATTTTTCTTAAACACAATAACTATATGTGAGGACTATGGACTACATAATTCTCTAATAATTCCTCTTTTTTTCATTTTTTCAATTTCTTTTTTAAGGAATTCTTGATTATCTGAAAACACTCTATAGGCTCTTTCTTTAATTGAATAAGCATCTGAAGTATAAATTTTATAACAAACTTCATTAGTTTGCTCTAGTTCTAAGGTTTGTTCTTCTTCAGATATGTTTTTTGCAAAAATATGATAGTTATTAAGAAGAATTTTTTCTGCAATCTTTTTTTCAGAGCTAGTAAGAGAAGTGTTGATTTGCATAGTAGAAGGTTGAACTTTAACTTTAGCAGTAAAAGCAATATAGGCTGCTGGGTTCTTTTCAGTAATGACTTCAGTCTAGAGATTATAGAATAAATTTTCATCTTTTTGTCCTCCTTCTTCAGTATAATAAGTTTCCATTTTATCATCTTGTTCAATTTCATCAATCCATTCATCTTTATTAATAAATTCTTTAAATTCTTCAGGTACTGGCTCTCCACTTATATAGGTTGTATAGATAGTGGCTCTTTTCCCTAAGTATGATTATCAAAATCCAGATTTGCTCTAGACTTGTTAAACCAATCAGTTCCTAACAAAAGTGTCTTATCTTTTAACTCAATTACTTGTAAATCAATAGAGATCATAATGTTTTAGAAAGTGATTTTTATATTAGTAATAGAACCTAATGCTTTTTCTCTAGCTTCATTAGCAGTAACGACAATAGTTTTTGATTCTTAGTTGATTTTTAGTTCAAGTTTTTTTATTAATTTGGCTGTAATTATGCTAACAGCAGCACCAGAATCAAGAATAGCTACTACTAGCTGTTCTTTAATGTTTATATAGCATCTTATCACTACTGTCTTTAGTTTGGGTCCTAATTCTACATGGTTTGCTTCAGTAATAGGTGCATTATCTCTTTTTATAGTTTGGGCAAGGTTTTTATATTGGTTAGGATATTGCAATAATTGTCCATAGATAGCTTGAGCTTGTCTATTCAAGAGGTTTTTAGAGATATCATAAGGTTCCAATTAGTCAATTACAAAAAGAAGTTTTTGATTTCTTTTTCTAGTAGTTTTGAGAGGTTTAAGGACTTTAATGGGTACATCAACCATGTTTTTCAATTTAGGTTCATCAGGAAATACAGTTCTGTTTCTTAATCTGATCTTCTTTTGAGATTCTGATTTCTTTTGATTCTCTTTAGGCTTCTTTTTGTACTTTTTAATTAGTACTATAAGGTTTAGGATGATAAGTACGAATAATATAAACTTCTTCTTCATCTGAATAATATTCTTTATCTTCTACAGCAGCATAATTAATTTTTCTATTTGTTTGTAGTTTTGTATTTATCTGATAATGTTGTTCTTTAGTAGATAATCTTTCTGCCATATAGTCTCTAGTGATATGTTCATATTTATTACATTGATAACAAATGATAACAGGTCTTGAATTATTAGCAAATCGTGGATAGTTATTAGGTCTCAGATTATTAATAGGTTTTAGTTTTTGGTAAAATTGTCTAGATTGGTTGAGATGATATTGAGTTTGTGGTTCAGTTTGAGCACTTAAAGCTGATGCAATAGATGCATAGTTTAATAACATCTGGTTTATTTGTTTGATTAGTTGTTCTATTTTTTTTTCATATATAGCAATATTAGGGTTAGTTAAGTCAAGATCAGCATTAGTAGTGAAGTCAGTTCCTTATTCATAGGTTTTGGCAAGTTAAAGAAGTCCATCTAAGTTTGCAGGATTATGAGTAAAAAGAATAGATAGAGTTGCTGGACATAATTCTTTTTTGAAATAGTATAACTTTTATGTATCTTAAAGTGGGGTTCTAGTATCAACTTGTTTGATTAATTTTTTAAATCTACTGTAGTAAGAATCTACAGGTTCTTCTGATCTTTGTTTTAAGGTATCCAAGTCTCTAAGTCATTTATTTTGCCATCATTGAGTGCAAAAGTTATTTGTAAAAGTTGTTTTTACAGTATTCCAAGTTGTTCCTCCATTAGCATAATTAGGAACAGTAATGGTCCAATTATCAGCATTATCTCTTAAAAAGGCAGCAAGGATATCTTTTTTCTAGCTAAATTCTATTTGTTTGTTTTGGAAGCTTTATCAAAATCTTCAATCCAAGTAAGAGGGTCTTGAGTTCTATCTCCTTTGAATGGTTCAATTCTTAATAACATACTTTCTTTTTCATTTTCTTTTAGAAAGTTATAGATTTGTTGATTAGTTGCCATTGTATTGATAAGTAGACTGGCAGGTTTGAACATAGAACTAGATTGTGTCAAGTTAGAAGTTGTTAAAGAGAAAAGATTTTGAAATGAATCACTATAATTTTTAAAATTATTATAAAAGTAATCATCTTCAAAATTTTCATTAATTAAAGAAAAAGGGTTTCTGTAAAAGTAACTAGTATATACAGCTAAACTAGCTATACTATTGAATATTTTAATAATATTATTAGAAGAACAGATATATCTAAAACTAAAAATAAATTTGAAAATAGTATTTTTCAATTAAGGTAGGTTAAACTGCATATAAATAGAAGATATCTGTTAAAAATATTCTAGTGATTTGTTAGAAAAGTCACTAACAAAGTATTGTATATAATATTATTGATAAAAATTCTGAAAGTTTTAGAGAATAAAAGTAGTTACTAGGTAGCAAATGTTACAAGAGTTGTCTGTTTGACTCAAAGAAGATCTTGCTAAATATTCTTTTTGATATATAAATATTTTTAATATGTATTCTTGAAAATTAAAGTTCATATAATAAATAGAAGATTATTATATATTTATATGTTTTCTAAGAGTTAGAAACTTGGTTTTGTTCCAATTGAGTAAAATAGTAGTCAGCTAGTTCAAGAATTTTTAATGAAAAGACAAAAGTTCTGTCTTCTTGTTTAGTAGAATTAACTAATTTTTCTAATTCTTGTTCAAGAAACTTCTTATAAGAGGAAGCTTTCTAAGCAAAAGTGTTTTTAATGCATTCAGGTGTTTGTGCAATTGTAATATCTTTTTTAGGCATCAAGTATTAGTTCAATTTTGATTTTGTAATCTCAATATTCGATTTTTGATTTGGTTTCATAATGTAAATTATGTGATCAATAATCTTTGCAGATTGTTTTTCTGATGAAAAAATACATTGTCAGTATGATTGCAGGTTGCAGTAAGGTTTTTGTCCTAAAATAAGCTTAATAGAAAAGATGCAGAATTCTTCAAAGAGTATATTTGTAAATTTTAGCTTATATGGATCAAAATTGATTGACTTTACTTAGTGACAAATATTCCACAAAGCTAAAGTTTTTTTTTTCAATTTTTAGACAAAAAAGAGTAGGTGATCTTACAGTCATTACTAATTTGTTATTCTATATCTACTTCTTTTAAGATAGTAGATAACTAGAGTAAACTTAGACAGTGAACACTTTTTGTAACCTCACTTGTTACAGTATTATAACTAAGTTGAAAGAAATTTTTTTTTAGAAAAAGATTTAAGGCAATTTGTAATTACGAAAGAGACTACAATTAAAAATATATAAAGATACTAATAACTGTTTAGTTTGGGTAGTATAAAGTAGTAGTTTATTAATGAAAGAGTATAAAGACTCGATGTTGAACTTGGGGTCTACATCAACCACTTTTATACTTTTTGGCTACATAAGATATATTTGATATATAAAATAAATAAAATAAATAATATATATAAACTAAATATAATATAAAATATATATACTTCAAAATGCATAAATGTTATATATATTATGTATATAATATTTCGCACAGTAATTATTCAACCAATTAGATCACAGTTTTCTTATTAATTTTGGTTATTAGATTCGATCTTGTGATCCTGTGATTAGAAATGAATGATCTATACCTCATTAGAACCATTTTAGTTAGCTAATTCGAATGATGGTAGTTTCATCAGATTCTGTCTAGTGGTTCAAGAGTTATAGTCATTTTTGTAAGTTAACAATAGGAACTATTAGATAAACTGAATGACAAAGATGTGTAAAAGAGCATATAACCTACCAGACTACTGGAATCATTAGAAAAAAAGAATACATAAGTATACTATACTAGGCCATCTGAATTGAAAGTCTGAGGAGTCAGTTGGTTCTGAGTTATAGCTAGTAGAGAATAATAAAGAAAAAGTCAAAAAGATGGGTATTAGAGTTTAGATAAACTTTATAAAAATAATAGCAGTTTAATAAGTAACTTTAATAGCAAGTGTTAGTCTTGGCCATAGTGTTAAACCAAATTAGCAGTAAAAAAAAATATGACTCATTCTGATAGGTTTGCTTTAAGAATAAAAATAGTCTAAAAATTATAATTTTATGATTAAAAATAAATAAATCTGGGTCTGTGATATAGTGAAATTAATACTAGAGTCAGATCAGAGGCTTTAAATAGAACATCTAGACAGGAGTGTTAGGTATTGCAACTGGTAGAGAATTCTTGGGTGGACTTCTTAAATAGGTAATATAAAAAAGTTATATATATAACCAGTTGTATACTTATCTAATAGTTTAATATAGATACATTTGTATAAAACATGTATCTGACATATGTATTAACAAAAAGCTAGGGTCAAAGAGGTTATCTTAATACTGAAAAAAAAACTAATTTAAAATTTTTATATATTCAATCTATCTAATATTATAAAAACAAAATTTCTAATATTTTGTTAATATTCTTAAAACAAACTTATAATATATTTTTAATAAAAGATTTATTAGAACTTTTTGTATTTTATTTATAGCTAATCTGATATTATATTATTGTATAGCTTTTGTTAATATTTACAATTATAGTTTTTATTTACATAAACATATTTGTTCTTGTACTACTTAAAGATATTACTTATAGTATTTTTTCTTATTAATATTTAAAATTTTATTTTTAAACAGATTATTTAATAAAATTTTTAATTAATTTGATTTAATTTGAATATTTAAATTCAAATTAAATTTAAAAATCTGAAATTTTTTAATTTAATTAAATTTAAATATAGTCAAATTTGATTTAATTTAATAACTACATATTTAAAAAATTATAACTAACCATTTAAGGTTATAAGTTATTTACTTAATATTTTTAAAAAAATAAAAATAATTTTTATTCAAATTTAAATATTTATCTGATTAATATTTATTAAAGTAATTTATAAAGATTTTAACTTTATTAAAAATTAAAAAAAAGAATGCATTAATCTTGTATTTAAAAATTTTAATTATAATTATAACATTTAAGTAGATATAATAATTAAAAAAAATCTAACAAGATTTTTATTTATAAAAAACTGTCTATAATAATGATCCTCAAATTAATGTTAATGTTATTTTAAATAATAAACATAAAATAGATATTAACAACAAAGAAGTAATCTTGTACCAAACTTGTAAGCAAAAAATTTTAATTTTTAAATATAATAAAAGAATTTATTAAAGAAAATTTAATAAATCAAATAGTAATAAATGCTTTTATATTATTAATAAATCTTGTGTTATTATATAAATTAGGAAATTATAATTATTTAAAAGGCAACAAAATATTTAAAATACTTAGAACAATTATAATTATAATACTTTCTACTTTAATAAATATTATATTTATTAAGTTAATTTGAAATAAATAAAATTATTTATTTATTGCTTATTATGACTGTAATAAATATTATATTTATTAAGTTTATTTGAAATAAATAAAAGTATTAATTTATTACTTATCATTATTATTTTGTTAGCCAATATATTTTTTTAATTGTATATTTGTTCAAATTATATGAATTTTTAGTATTTAGTACTTGAGTTATTATTAGATTGTTGGCTTATTTTATTCTAGCTCATTAGTTTTAAATAATTAAATAGTTTAATTCTATTTAATTTAGATCAATTTAGCTTAATTAGTTCTGAGCAAATTACAGTTTTTTAAAAATTCTGTTAGGATTCAAGAAATATAGTAAAACTTTTTAATTTTTTATGAATTATAATAATATATATAAAGATGATTACTAGAAATATAATTTCTTGTTAAAATAATATATTTTAAATACATTTAGCATACCTTTTTTTATAATATAGATCTGGTTTAAGATTTTTAAAATAATATTAAATTAGTTTATTAACACTCATGTTATAATAATATTGTTTAAAGATTTACTTAATAATAGTGTTATGATCTAAAATAAGATTATTAATAATTTATTTAACAAATCAATTATATAATTAAAGTAATATATATATTAGATAGTAAATGTAGCATAATTGTGCAATTAATATATATAGCATTATTAGTATAATTAGAAGATTCAGTATAATTAGTAGATTTAGTATAATTAGTTAATTTAGTATATATAGCATAGTTAAAGTAATTAGTATATATAACATATTTGGTGTATATATTGTATATAGCATATTAATAAAAATATATAAGTAATATGTTCTAAATATAAAAAGACAAGCCTTGTATTATAATTAATAAAGTAACACTTACCTTTAGTACTCACCAAATCTGATACCTCTTTTGAGTACTTATCTGTTTGACATTATGTAAGAACCTTTTGTTTACCTTATAAATAGGGATTTTAAGGTATCAATTTTCTTATAACATTATAATAGATATATTTATTATAACAAGAAATAGCAAGTAAGAACTAGCAATAGCAAAAAAAATTTAATCAAGTATATGTATCTATATATAAAATAATAAACAAATAAATTCTATATAGAAATGCAGACCAAAGTAAAACAGTCACTCAAATAAGTTTTGAATATTATATAATATTATTAATTTATATAAACTATAACAACAAAATAGTAAGATAATTAATTTAATATGTGATTTTTTATTTGATTCTTTAAAATGAAAAATGGTTATTAAAAAGATAAAATCTAATAAATATATTATTATAAAAATATATATTGATTGTCATAACCAAATTTTTATTAACAATAAATAAAAAAAGAATGAAAATTAAAATAAAATATACACAAATATATCAAAAAACTCTTTCTATCGATTATTCAGACACAAAAATTGCTAAAGAAAAAAGTAGATTTTAGCAAAAACAGCAATAGAAAACACCTCAAGTAGTTCTAAGCAGAAAGAAACAGCAATAAAGAAAGCAATAAGTTAATAGAAGAAAAGTCTATTTGCAAAGAATAATAGCATAGTTATTAAAGAAAAGCAAAAAACTCACTTAAAAATGACAGTAGTAGGGAATTGCCATTAGACTTTGTAACATAGATCTGTTTACATTACACAAAACTCATAATAGCAAAACAACAACAGGCATGTGCAAGCTGCTAAAGTAGAATAGATATGCAAATCTTATATCAATATATGTAAATTCTATAAATAGATAAGCAAAGTAACAATGAACCAATCAGAAGGGTACAGATATAAATAGAATATGGAATTAACAGAGCGTGGAGAAAGTCTTTTAACAATATTCATGAAAAGAGCATACCGGACAATGAACAGAATACATAATAAGATATTTTTCAATCAGTCAAATAGTACATATGTAATATCAGACAGAGAAAACAAAATTGTAGTCATGCTTACAGAGCAAAGCCTAGCAGAAGTTGCATTATTAAGGAAAACTAGAGAATTAATCGAAATAGCAGAAAGAGAACAACCAGAAAAAAAGCTTAACTTTAAAGAAGCAGACAAAAATATAATGCAAATTGATTTTGGAAAAACTCAAAAACAAGAAAATAAAGAAATAGTGCAACAAGAAATAAGCAAAAAAGAAGTAAAGCAAGAAAATAAACAAGGGGCAGAAAGAGAAATCGAAAGAAAGATAGAAGAAGATAACACAAGCAAAAGAAGATTACAAGAAGAAGACTTTACTAAAAAAAGAAAAGCAAAAATAAAGGTAAGTATTAAAATGCAGACCAATTAGAAGAAGAACCACCAGTATAAGGAAAAGAATCAAGAAAAGAGCAAACAAAGAAACAGAACAAGAAGATATAGAAATAAATAAAAAAGAATCAAGACAAGGTTCAACATTAGAAGAGAAAGAAAGACAAAAAGAAGAAAACAGATAGTAGATAGAGAAATAAATATGATAGAAATTTCATTAGAAAAAAGCATATGAGCACCAAGCAGAAGAAGTTGCAACAAAGACAACAGCTTACTTGCAAATATACTAGCATACAATATGCCTGAAAAAACAGAAAAAAAACATGTAAAGTTTATTAAGTGGTCACTAAAAAACAATGAACATATTAAAAACATTAAAGAAACCTTCAAATGAGGAAATTTGTAGATTGAGATAGACTTCGACTGCGAGTTTGGTAGAAATGAAGCAATACAAAAAATAAATAAAAAAGAAAGTAATTGGTATAGAATGATACCAGAAGAAGACAAAGAAAGAAGAAGAACAGAACAAAAGAAGTACAATAATAAATACCAAAACAGAAAAGACAAAACAACAGAATATAAAAAAAAGAGTTATTTAAAAGAAGAAATTCAAGAAAAAGAAGAAAATACAAACTCTAAGGAAAAAGAAGTAAGAAATACAAAACATATAACAATCTGGGACCTGCCAGCAGACATAAATAAGAAGGAACTTGAATATATATGCAGAA
>CAJVQA010005966.1:0-15455 GCA_910591915.1 Cetraspora pellucida
CTGTACTAAACATTTATAAATAAACTTCTGACTGGTTGACCATCATGGCTGCCAAAGGTTAAAAAAAAAAAAAAAATATCAAAGTAATAGAAATATGTTGTAAAGTAAGTACTAGGATAAAAATAAACTTTATAAAAATATATCAATTTAACTGACTGCAAGTGTTGGTTTTAATCATAGTATTACCAGATCAACTATAAGAATAAGATATAAAAGATTCTGAAAGGTTTAGTACAAAATTAAAAGTTTTTCATGTAAGTAAACTGTATTAAAGACTTAGTAACCAAGTATCAACTAGGATGTAAGTAGATGAGTGAATACAGGAACTAGAATGTTTAAATAAGAAACTTACAAGCATGCTCCAGGTATTACCTAGTAGACAAAATTTTTCGATGTGCCACGTATGATCACGTGCCAGTGAAATTTTGGTGCGATTTAGGGAAAGAGTATCTAATTACTAGCAGATACGTATTAGCCAATCGAAAATTATCTGACAGAATGGCCAATAAAAAGTTCTTTGCCACAGTCACTTCATTATAAATATGTAAACAGTCTCGGCTTTTTCGCGGATATTAACAACGTAGATCTTCGTTTGATCGCTCCATGGACTACGGATCTGCTCAAGCTAAAGATTTCTCTTATTCATTTTGCCTAACAAAAGACTTGGAACTACCCCTCACTGTGCGAATGTGAGTTAAATGACATTTCAAAGAAACGTAACATCAAAGTAATTCACATTTTTTCAAACTGTGGAACAGCTCGAGTCTTGAAGGCATTCGTGAAAAGAAATCTTTTACCACTGTACTTAGTGATCCTTCTCTCAAATTTACTGGTGTGCAAACAAGGTATTTTTTACAGCAAAGTTTTTAATGTTCAAATAGTTTAGAATTAAATTTTCCCGTTTCGACTATTAGCAACTTTTCTGATTTATATGTGAGCATTCAACTATACGGTGACAACAAGCCGCTTACTGTCCCAATTAGGACTTCATACAAATCATTCAAGAATAATTGGATGTATGTATTAAATGTGATTCTTAATTCTTGTTATGATATAAATTTTAATATTATTTGAAAAAATCTCAGTTGGAACGAATGGCTCACAATTCCTGTGAAGTATCGTGATCTTCCTGTTACTTCTCAATTGGCATTAACAGTTTGGGATGTTTACGGTCCGCGCAAGGTAGTTCCAGTGGGTGGCACCACTTTTCGCCTTTTTGGAAAGCACAAGTAAGATAATCTTAATGCTATAGATCGAGGAATAATACTATAATATCATGATAAATAGAGAAATAACTGATGTATCCCATGTTAGTACTTTGCGAAAAGGCAAGCATAAATTGTATCTTTGGCCAGATGTAGAAGCTGATGGCTGTGTGCGAACGACAACACCCAGTAAGGTTGGTGACAAAACTGAAATGGATCGATTGGAAAAGGTACAACATATACATTATTTTATATAATACGAGATTCATTATTTCATCCAGTTTACGATATTGATGTTGTTACTCAGTTGGTCAAGAGATATGAAAGGAATGATATGACGAAGTTGGAATGGCTTGATAATCTTGCATTCCGTCAAATTGAGAAAGTGCATAAGGTATGGATGTGTGTGATAATTCATTATAAAGTTATATTTGTGGTTAACAAGGTACTAATTTATTTCATTAGCAAGAATCATCAAAATCAAAAAATTTATATTTATATATCGATTTGCCAAAATTTGACTTTCCAGTAGTATTTAGTGAACCTGTAAGTATGAAATGGATAATCTATTTATATTTGTACATATATATTTCATAATTAGTCTTTTTCTTTTCTTAAAAAAAGGATTATCCACTGCCAAGCATCACACAGCCACCAGTGGTAAACAATGGTCATGTGCAGATTAATACAGTCACAACTTCGAGTGACCCGAACATAATTCTCATTGTTGATCCAGAAATTACACGTGAAAATCCAGTAGAAGCAAAACATAGACGTTTGGTGAGAAGTCATCGTAATGGGCCATTTGATCGTGATATGAAACCGAATGCCAAAATTCGAGATGAATTAAATGTAGGGTTACAAGATCAAACATTAACTAAATTGTGAAGATAAATGATCTGGCTTGTACTAACAAAGTACGTCATAATATTACCTTCTATAGGGAATATTGAAATATCCTCCGACACAACCCCTTACTTCGGAAGAAAAAGACCTGCTCTGGAAATTCAGATTTTATCTTACTCGTGAGAAAAAAGTAAACATAGACAAAATTTATTATGATTTACTATGAAAGTTTTCTGACAGTTTCTCTTATTTAGGCGCTCACTAAGTTTTTAAAGTGCGTTGTCTGGACTGACCCGACTGAGGTGAAACAGGCTGTTGAATTATTACCTCAATGGGCTGATATAGACTTGGATGATGCTCTTGAATTATTGGGGGCTAATTTTGAGAATCGGGCTGTTCGTGGATACGCCGTCAGTCAATTGAAAAAAGCAGATGACGAGGTCGGCATTGTGATTATTTAATAAGTTTATAATTAAATTGACTTTTTTTTAACCTGACATCAACTATTAAATATCAGGAACTGTTATTATATTTGTTGCAACTTGTTCAAGCTTTAAAATTTGAAAATATTAGTGATAAATCTAGCGCATCACATGAATCTAGCTTGGCGGAGTTCTTGATTGAAAGGGCAATTAAAAATCCCATTTTAGGAAATAACTTTTATTGGTAAAAATTTGATCTTATTGAATAAAGATTTTTTAGGTCATATATAACAAATTAATGATATTTATAGGTATCTTATGGTTGAATGTGAGGATAAAGTAGTTGGCAAAATGTATGGCAAAATTTCTTTTCAGTTCATGAAAGCCATGAAGGAGGTATTCTTTAACCAATATCTAGTTTTTTTACTAATTATATTACCTGTTTTCTCACAACTTATTGTACATTTTAGATCCCAACAGGTCTCGATCGACGAGATATACTTCGTCGGCAAGGAGAGTTGGTTGTTGCACTTTCGTCTATATCTAAAGAAATTCGCATGATGAAAGAAGCTAGGCCTAAAAAAGTATTTGTTTTTATTCTTGTGCAGTGACCTATGATATTATTTCTTGAAAATGTCTAACATAAAAAATAAATAGATTGAAAGACTTAGGGCTATAATATCAGATCCTAAAAATGGATTATTGCAATTTCCACCTTTGCCTTTGCCACTTGATGCTCGTGTAGAGGTTACTGGTATAAATCCAGGTCAGTTCATTATCTTAGTTTGTATATTGCATTTAAGGCATCGTATTGAATATTATTATTTTAGAAAAAGCCACGGTATTTAAGAGCAATTTGTTCCCATTAAGACTGACTTTTACACTAGTTGATGGTGGAGAGTATCCGGTAAGAATAAACCAAAAATTATACCTTTATTTCGTGTATTATTTATTAATTTTTTTTCGATTTTCCATTTATTAGGTTATATTTAAAACTGGTGATGATCTTCGTCAAGATCAACTCGTCATCCAAATTATTACGCTTATGGATAGGCTTTTGAGAAAAGAAAATTTAGATCTCAAATTGACACCCTATAAAGTTCTGCCCACTGGTTCAGATCATGGTGTTATGCAATTTATCACATCATCATCATTAGCAAATGTTTTGAGTGAATACAATGGTAGTTTGTTACAATTCTTGAAAGCGCATCATCCCGAAGAGAAGGCAGTGGGAACATATGGTGTTAGTCCCGCTGTAATGGATACTTATGTGAAAAGTTGTGGCATGTATCTACCAGTATTATTTCATTGATATTGTCGTAAATTAATTGTTGCGTACTTTTTTTCCAGCTGGATATTGTGTTATTACATATTTGCTTGGAGTTGGGGACCGTCACCTCGACAATTTGTTACTTTCTCCTGACGGTAAGTTATTTTTGTTTGTCAATTAAATTATACCAGCTAATATGATTTCGTATCTGTAGGAAATCTATTTCACGTAGATTTTGGATTTATCTTGGGTCGAGATCCCAAACCATTTCCACCACCCATGAAACTATGTAAAGAAATGGTGGAAGCAATGGGGGGCGCAAATTCAATTCATTATCAGAGATTTAAAAGCTATTGTTATATAGCATTTAATATTTTACGCAAAAGCGCAAATCTAATTCTTAATTTGTTAGCGTTAATGGTTGACGCAAATATAACTGACATTAAAATTGAACCCGATAAAGCAGTTTGGAAAGTAAGTCTTTTTGATAGCATGTTTCGTTTATGGTACTTGAATTTTATATTAATCCCTGTTACATTGTTATGATTAAAGGTCCAAGAGAAGTTTCGATTAGATTTGACAGAAGAAGAGGCTATTAAATATTTCCAAAATCTAATTAATGATTCAGTAAGTGCACTATTCCCGCAAGTTATCGAAACTATTCATAAGTTTGCGCAGTACTGGCGGAGATAGTGCACGAGTCGGACTTCTAGATTTCTTTATAAATATATAAATTTTATTATTTGTGAATTTTGATTTAATGAATGAATAATATACCGACGAACTGGTAGCTTAAGCAACTATGTGATCGATTGAGGAAAATTAACCTTTCTTATCGTTATTGTATCGTAATTGTATCGCTATTGTTCTTAACCAATACATTGTTTTTAATCAATACATAGCAATGTACACTTATTGTAATGTAATAATCTTAATAATCTTCGATTCTCGTACTCTCTTTCCTCATGTGAGGTAACAGACTTAATCCTATCGGTCATAAGAAATGAAATGCCATCTAATTATTATATAAAAATTTTATTGAAAATAATAAAAAAGGGAAAATCTTATGCATTTGCATTGTACTGTATTTTCAGTTTTTTTTGTTTTTTTTTTTGGTGTTAAGGTGACCTCTTGGGTCTTTTGACTTTATTTAACAATGGTAAATGTGGTTCAGTAAACTACTACAGGAAGAGCATACAATTGGTTACATATATAACTTTTTTATATTTCCTATTTAAGGAATCTGCCTGAAAGTTCCTTACTAATTATCAAATCTAACATCCTTGCTTGGGTATTTCACTTTAAACCCTCTGAATCTGAAAACCTGTTAATTTTACTAGGTTATACCTGATGTTCAGATCATCATCTCAACTTTGGGATTATTTTATCCTTGAGGTAAACCTTCTAGAACCTTTTGTACACATTTTTACAGTTAATTTAGGTATTGTTATGTTAGAATCAACACTTGCAATCAGGATTTAACCATTAAATTACTATGTTCTTGTAGAGTTCATTTAGATTTCAGTATTTATTTTATAGCATAATTCTGGTATTTTAGTATATTCTTGTTTTTTCACTTGTTTTTTTATCAAATTTTTAATTCAGATAGTCCATATAGGATTACAATCAGTTCATTAATATATCAGGTTAGCCTAATATTCTTTTCTTCTAGTTTATTCTGGTGGTCTGGTTAGTAGTATTTCTAATACTCTTAATCCAAAGGTTCTTGACTATCCAGTTACTACAATCAGGTATTATAATCTTGGTATCTGTTTTTCTAGACTAGATTTTACAATAGGATTGTTAAAGATCTAGTTATCTCTTTATTTGGGTCTTTTTAAATGGATTTTTTGTTATCCAATTTCAATGGATTTATATAGTCATAAAGATTTATCTAGTGTTTGTATTATCTAATTTGTTGGTTTGCATTTTTCTATATAATGTTATACTTATACAGATGTCTTATGATCTGTCAGTCATGCTAGTATGATTGTTATTACAAATATCCTAATTCAATCATTAGTAATAGTTGCTGTAATATGAATATTATATAGGTAGAGCTGTTACCCAGGTCAGGTTGACCCTTATGGGTCAGAAATTGTCACAGATTATGCGAGTCACAAGTCAAAATCAGGTTGATCCAGGTTAGTCATGCTTTGTGTAACCCATTAAGTCTACCATATAAGCTTCATGTGGTAAAGTAATTCACGTTAAAAGAAATAAGCAATAATGAAAGTAACGTTTAAAGAATTGATTCCTATGAAAATAACAAACTGGACTTTTAGTGAATTTTATTAACATAATACAAATTCTTTTAACACTATTATTATAGCAAGATCAAGGTGCTTATTTATTAAAACTCGACCTAAGTTATTCTTCAATTAGTTGAAATTAAAGAGTAACTAGAATGACTTATATGAGAAGCTTAGTTGAATGAGACAATTAGATTTGGCGAGCTGGGTGGGAGGGTTGTAGGTATGTCTTCTAATACTCGAGTTAATTTGAACAGTCTTTCAAATACAAATAAACTAACACTTCTTTAATTATAATCTGGATTCTGCAACTTGGAACCCAAATATCGAACATAAGTTAATTAATAATCGAATATTGATGCAGAACAATTTAGCAATTTTAAGATACGTCAAATGACAGGAGCAATTATTTAGAAAACTTTAATTTTGTCTAATAGTTAAAATATTTTTTGTTTTTGACATCACTGCAAATTGAATATATTTAAAATGTTATTTAATACAAATAAATCCTGAATTTTATTAATAACAAATGAATATTATTAAAAATAAGAATTACTATATACAGTTTTTTTTTTTTTTTTTGTCAATTATACATACCTTATTCGCAATATTTATAGTATTTTTAAACTATAAAAAGTAGCGAATTGTTATTAAGTTGAAATACCTTGTTATTATTTTGATATTCTCCAAGGGTCACATATTAGACACTGTTAACTAATTTTGAAAATATAATGATCGATATCTAAAGCTGCTAGATGTGTTTTGACCTTTGCACTCGTATTTTGTGATTCATCACTGTTAATGATTACATTAAAATTTTCTTTGCTATCAAGAAATTCAAGATAATTTTTTGAAAGTTTTTCAGAAATTTGCAGTTTCACTTTACTGTTTAAACATGTGTAAGTATAATTTCTGATCAATAAATGACAATAATTTTTGACAAAAAATAAAACCTTAATCAAAAACATGCGAAACTGGCCAGAGCTTTAAAGTCATCTTGAGAAATAAAATTGTTCCAACATATTCAGAATTGAGACAGATTTGTTTTTCAGTGATTGTAAGGCCTGCAAATGAGAAAAGGTGTTTGGATGGTACCGATGTTGCAGGGATGGATAAATACTTGCGAGCAAGTTGTGTAAGTATTGGGTATTCTGCTTTTCTTGATGCCCACCATTGGAATACATCTGTTTGGTTTGAAACTTTTGGCAACAACAAATATGAATCAAATTCATTATCAGTTATAATATTTTGATTAGATTGCTCTTGGGATGAAATAGAAGTTAAATTAGAAAAAATATCTTCTTCACTATCCATCTCATCACCAGACATTTGATCTTCTATTTCTAATATATTATCCAATTTTTTATTAGAATTTAGATGATCATATTCAGTACGTGCTTCTGAAATGATCATTTGTTTTTCGTATTCTGTAAATATTTCCATATTTTTAGTTCATGGATCAAAAAAAATAGCAAGTCAGATTGGTTTTGCTGGTTCTGAAAACTGTGACTAAATTGACTCATAAAGATTTTTTCCAAAATTTTAAATGTTATCATTATATATGATTGTGCAATCAATTTTTGTTTTTATATAATTAATAGCAAACCATGTCTGTGAAAGTGTTGAATATTTTGAGCCTGATAGAAGTTTTGAAACAACTTCATAAGGGTGCAGTAACTTAACTAGATCAACTATTTTATCCCAATCATCAGAAGATAGCTCTTTTTCTTCATAACTTTATAGTAAATTATTCTCACCAGCCTTAGCCAAAAGCAATTTATATTTATATAATGCTGGTTTAAGAATAGTTAAGCGTTTTAACAAGTAGAATGTTGAGTTCCATCTTGTTGAGACATCACAGACTATACAAAGAAACCTATCCCAATCCTCCATTTCTATTTGAGCTGTTAAAAGAAATTGTTTTTGCTTCAGGCTTCCACTAAAATGTAATATGACATCTTTGCATTTTTTTATTAGATTTGTAATACTAGAGCACTCTTTTAGTGCATCATTTATAGCAAGTTGTAAAGTGTGACCAAAACCAAAAACTTTTAATATATTATATTTATACTCTAACTTTTCTACACATAATTTAATATTCGACCAATTGTCAACTGTACTACAAACAGTTTTATCTCTAAGCTGCAGATAATCTAAAATTTCAACTATTTTGTTTAAAAGATGATCTGCAGTATGTGGATAAGAAAGACATGAAATACTACTGATCATTTCTTTCATTTGAAAGTCATTATTGATCCAATGGATCGTAAGTCCTATATATGGGTTGCTATTATTTGACATCCATATATCAGTAGTGAATGAAGTGTAACAGATTTCAGTATCATCAAATGCATATTCGTGAAGATTTCGCAAAATTTTATCTTCAGCATTAATAAGAGATTCATTTAAATAATCTTTACTAAGTATATTTGCTCGTTCATCAAGTTCTTCAATTATTCTCTTAAATAATAGTGATTGAAGAATCGAAAATGGCTAAAGATCATTAATGATAAAAGCAGTGATATTACGATTAAGCTTTTTTTGTTTTGGGTTATTGAATACATATTTAGTCTGTTTGTTAAATGCTTGTGTTATTGTCATTTGTGAAGATTCCACCATTATATGAAATTCACATCTGCCATTCTCATTTGATACAATTTTTATCTAACCACTTTCAATTATAGTTCTGAAAATATGATGCTTACTTCTTAAATGCCTTCACAAATTTGAGGTAGAACCATCTTTTAGATATTTTATTTGGGGGGTACAAGTTTTATGATGACAAACTCACATTTCTATATTGTTAATTATCATTATTGTATAAAATGGTTTAACCAGACTGCCTCCTGGCCTTTCAGCTTTTTTTTTTTTGTTGCAAGTTTTTGGTTAATGGTCGATTGCTAGTAGAAGGTTGTAGGAAGGCTTCATTGTTATCTGCACTATTATATTCTGACATTTCCAAGCTAGCATTATTAAGTTCTGTCATATTATCACTATACTCATTGTTGTCCATTATATTAGCAAATGTCTTGTTTATCTGTCTTACAGTTTAAATCAATTATTATTTTAACGCATAAAATAATGAATTTTTTTTTTAGTAAGAAAATTTTCAAGATAACTATTCCAAAACATACAGTATATACTTTATAAGATGATTTTTATTGCAGCTATCGTAAGATCTTAAAAATAATTTATAGTAACATCTGATTTTTAACAAATTAAAAAAAAACCTTTAATATTTACATTTGTAGATAAAGTTTCTATGATAGAATTCTAATAACAAGACTTGAAAATACATATTGCTTGATTTTTGTTCATTATAGATGCTCATGTGCTTAAAATGAACTTCACAATTTATCTAGTAATAATTACTAATTGTTATATGATCTTTACAATTTTCTCATAATTATGTACCAATTTTGTTCACTATAGATGCTCATGTGCTTAGAATGAACTTCGCAATTTATCTAGTAGTAATTACTAATTGTACAAATTCAATTGTTATACAATTTCTCACAGTTACGTACCAATTTGAAACATTTTTATTGTTATAAAGTTTGTTACATTAACTAACTTTAAAAAAACATCATTAATACTAGTTTAAAGCTTCGTTATATTTGTAATAGATATTACACGGGCTGTTGTGAATATTATGAATTAGCATGGTGAAGTCATAGTAACACATGATGTTCACAGTGCACGTGTAATATCTGATATATTCAACGGTCATTATGCCTGTAACATTTCTGATTAAAATTTTTACTGATGATGTTATACCGTGTAATATTTTTTGATATCTTCACGGTATTACATTATCATAAAAATATCAACAAAATGTTTATAGGCGAACATTAAGTACTGTGGAATATAAAAAAATTATAACACATTTGACCCGGGTCACAACCCAGGTCACAACCTGAGTCAATATCTGACTTGAACTCTTTTGACCCGAGTTACTTTTTTTTAATCCGAGTAATAGCTCTATATATAGATGATTATTCAAATTTTTACTATCAATAGGATTTGAATACCTAAACTACTACTTGGAGGATTGATAACCTGACCACTTTACTATATTGCTATATCTTATTTTTATTTTTATTTTTTTAAGGTAATCTCTTTAGTCTTTTGACTTTTATTGATTACTTATTAGTATTATAGTTCAATAAACTATTATAGAAGAGTGTACAATTAGTTACATATATAATTTTTCTATATTACTTATTTAAAGAATTTATTTGAAAGTTCCTTACCAATTGTCATACCTAACATACTTGCTTAGATGTTTTATTTTAAATCTTCTAAACTTGTAACTTGTATTAACTCACTGGATCATACTCAGATGTTCAGATTATTGTCTTAAACTTAGGACTAATTTATCTTTGAGATAAACTTTCTAAAATCTTTTGTACTTATTTTTACAGTTGACCTAAGTATTGCTATAGCAGAACCAATACTTGTGATTAAAGTTTAACTATTAAACTGCTATGTTCTGGTAGAGTTTACTTAGACCCTAGCATCTACTTCACAATATAACTCTAGTACTTTAATATATCTTTGTTTTTTCATCTGTCTTTTTATCAAACTTCTAATTCAGATAGCCTGTGTAGAATTACAATCAGTTTATCAGTATATTAGGTTGGCCTGATATCCTTTTTCTTTGATTCATTCTGGTAGTCTAGTTGGTAGTATCTCTAAGGCACCTAACTTGAAGATTCTTGGTCATCTAGCTATTACAACTAGGTATTATAATTTTGGTATTTATTTTTCTAAACTAATCTTTACAGTAGGATTATCAAAGATTCAGCTATCTTTCTATTTAGGTCTTTTCAAATAAACTTCTTGTTATCCAATTTTAATGGACTTATATAGCCACAAGAACTTATTTAGTATTTGCACTGTTTGATTTGTCAGTTTGCATTTTTTTGTATAATACTATACTTATACAGATGTTCTATGATCTGCTAGTTATACTAGTATGACTACTATTACAGATATTCTAACCTAATTATTAGTAACAGTTGCTATAATATGAATATTATATAGATGATTATCCAAATTTGTACTGTTAATAGGATTTGAACACCCAATCTACTACTTGGGAGTTAACAACCTAATTACTTCACTAAGTCACCACATTACATTTTTAATTTTTTTTAAAAAATTTAAATAAAGCTATATATAATAGTTTTTAGATTAAATTTTTTAACTTTATTTTTTTATTAAGGTAATTATTTTTCTTTTTGTTTTTTTTTTAGTATAATAAGGTCTTGTTTTGTAACTTTATTGAGCATTAGTACCCTATATGTATTACTACATTTTTATTAAATTATTTCAAATACCTTAAGATTATTTTATTTATAATTTAAATCTTTTAGTATTTTGTTTCTTATTTAAATTTTTTGTTTTACAATTTGTATTCAATTTTTATCTAATATATTAATTATTTTTTTTTGGTATTAAGGTGAAGTTTTGCTTATATCTTTATTAGTAATTTAAAATAGTTATATATATATATATGCTATAATTAATATTAATATTTTCAATTAGGTTAATTATTAATTATACAATTATTACTATTTATAAAAATAAATAAATTAAAAATTATAAATAATAATTTTTTTTTTTGCAGATTTTGGTAACCTAATTAATTATATATTTTTTTATATATATTTGTTATTTAGTTTATCTAACTTTTTTTAAAGTTTTTATTAGTTTAATAGTATTAAAAGTTTATATTATTTTTTTATTTAAAATTTTAAATAAAATTCTGTTTTTTTTTTAGTTTTTTTTAGTATTATATATTTGATGATCTTATTATAAGTTTGCATTAAAGTCTTATACAATATAAGTTTTAATATATATATATATTTTTTAGTTAAAGTCCTTGTCATGAAAGAGTGATTTTTATTCAAATTTATAAAACATAAGTGTTTTTAGAAGTTCACTAATATTGGAGGTTACAACTAGTCATATATGCACTTTTGGTACCTAATTTAAGTAGTCCACTTATATATTACTATATAAATTCTACATTAGATATTATACCTGCAAGCCAGCTAGAAGTTTTGTTTATTTAAATCTTTTGTATATATAATTTATCTTGTATTATAAGAACATTTTCAAAGTGTTAACTATCTAAATTTCTGATTCTTATTAGTATTTTTAAAACTAATTTTTCTTAACAAAAAACTTACTAAAGTTTTTATATCTCACATATACAAATTTAGTTTTATACAATACATTATAGTTATCTAACATTTGCAATCATAAAGGTTATCTGTTTAACTATTATATTATACTATTTTTATTTTTATAAAGTTTATTAGGACTTTAATATTTCTTTTTTTTAGCATCTGTCTTTTACTTTAAATTTACAAAACTTTCTAAACTACTAATCTGTAATAATATTTTAAAATTCTTTTCCTTTAGCAATTCTTGGTAACCTGGTTAGTATATGCTTTTCTATATATTGTTACAAAGTAGATTATTAATATAATATAATATATTATATTATTAGTAGTTATTATATATTCATTATTGTATTTTATATTATATTTATTATTAGTTATTAGCATAATTATATTATAATATATAGTAGTTAAATAATAGGATCTTAATTAACTATTAGAAGTATAATATAGATACATGATATCAAAACTCTTTCTGCTGATCTCTAATTTAAAAAAAATCAAAATTACAAAACTAAAAATACAATGAAAAGTAGTATAGCAAGCACTTATTATAGTTTTAGAAAAAGCCTCTAGTATTAGAAGCTATCATTGCTTTATTAGAACACAAAAAAATAAACTTCCCAAACAACAAATATAAAATTTCTTGATTTTTTTAACAAAATTTTAAAATTTTTGAGAATTTTTATAATTTTGAAAAATTGTTGTTAATTTAGAAAAACAGAAGATCTTAGCACATGATTATATAATATAAACAAACAATAACAAACAAACCAAACACATTTCCAATTAGATAATCACTATTATAGTTAGGATTTAACAAAATAACTAATAATATTACAACAAATAAATGCATATAAATTATTTAAACAAGAAACAACCTGATCTAGTAGATCAATAAATAAAATTCAAAAATCAGATATTATAGATTATATCAGAGGACTGAGTGACAAAAACCATAGATATATTAACAGCAAAATTCTAGATTATGTTCTAACAACACCTACAAAAAGCCTATGCAATATTGAGTATATTGCAAAAGATCTTGTATTAAGTGATCTAGGCCATATTACACCTAATGACTTATTGCTCTATAGTCAAATTTTGGAAGCCCTTTGTCTTGCAGAACTAGGATGATTAGAAGAAGGCATCAAAGACAAATGGATAACAAAGCTTAGAATAATAAATCAACATTCAGACTCTATAGAATATAAATCAAATATAAGTCAAGAAAAAAGTACTTAAGATAAAATGAAAATAGAAAAAATAACTAAAGCCAAAGAAGTAAAAGAAACAAAGCCTGTAATCAGTAAAAAAAGATAGCAAAAAAAAGATAATATAAAGAGAAAAATTAATCAAGATTCTAATCCAAGTTTAAAACTAATAGAAGCTGCTCTAGAAGACAACAAAACAAGTATTAAAAAGGGAAAAAAGAAGATGCTGAAGTACCAGTAAATGATATGCTTTATAATGTCATAAAAAATATTGAAACCATTGACAGAAGAATACAAAAAGTAGAAAAAGAAAAAATAATTATACAGAAACTATCTTTTTGAATATAATTGAACATAGCCAATAGTCATCAAGAAACAGAATTTGTAATAAAAAAAACTTCTTTAAGGCAAATATATCAGCTTATGCATTACTAGGAGCTTCAAAAGAAGAAAGGGTCAAATATGTCAAGTGGATTGTAGAAAAAAACCATCACATTAAAACAATAAAAGAAGGTTTCAAAAAAGGCAATAACTAGGTTGAGATAGATTTTAATTATGAATATAGTAGAGACCAAGCAATAAACAGAATTAAAGAAAAAGAAGGCAACTGGCTTAAACTTATTTCAGAAAAGAGCAATGAACAGAAGAAAATTGCTAAGTAACAATTCAGAGATAGAAAAAAAAAGAAAAAAGAATATATAAAGCCAACAAGCCTAATAGAGGCAAATAAAATAGAAAAATCCAATACAAGTAAAGATGATACAGACCAATACAACTATGTTACAATTTGGAATCTGCTAGCAAACATCAATTCAGAAGAAATAAAACATATATGCAAAAACATTAGAAAGGCACAAATAATTCAGATTAAAAAATCTAAGTTTAAAGCTCTGCTAGTAATCAAGACAGACCATTTTACAGAAGAGAATATTCTATAGTCATTATCAATCAAAACTCACAAATTAGCAAGAATAACCGAAAGTAATAAGGACTATAATCAATGTGATCACCAAAGCCAGTTTACAACAAAGTTAAGAGACCTTCTAGTAAATGCATCAGAGGTGTTGCTTCTATGCTGTCTAAAAAGCAGAGGAGCAAACTCTATGTACATACCATCGAATAGAAATGGTAATCAAAGAAGGTCAACAACAATTATCTTTGCATCTAAAGAAGAAATGGATGCAGCAAAATCAAAACTAATAAGATACAACAATTATTAAATTTTTTGAGATGAAATAAGAGTGAAAAAGAAAAATTCTAGAGAGGACAAACAAAAGTACAGAAGTACTAAAGATTTTAAGGTTAATATAAACAAAGAAAAATTTAGAAGCAATACAAAAACTAAGAATACAAAGAATGAAAAAGGAAATAATACTCTTATAAATTAGTCTAACTAAGCAAAAGAAAATAATATTTTAGACCAAATGCAAGAATTACTGCAAAAAATACTATTAAAATTAGATAAACTGGAAACACATTATATTTGCAATAAGGGGTGTGACAACCTAGTAAAGTGGATAGGTTGTCAACCCCCAAGTGGCAGGTTTAGAGTTCAAATCCCAATGACAGCAAAAATTTGCAATTCTTTTTGTGTTACAGCTAACTGTCTTTTGTGATTGGTTGGGATAGGATACTTGTAACTCGTATCATACCAGCCTGACTGGAAGGTCTAGGCATTCATGCAATGTTGTATGAAGAAACACAAACTGGTACCGGGCGGTGTGAACCCAAGATAAGTTCTTTTGCTGTGTAAATCATGGGAACCAGATAGGAGGATGGAAGCCTACTTGGAAGACCCAAGTAGAGAGGTAACCTAAACTTTCGACAGTGCTACTGTAAAGACTAGACCTATGAAACGAAGCTAGAACTTGTGAAACCGAACAAAGAGCTGGCTTTTGAGAAGGGGCTGAATGGAACCAACCAGGCTGCTGAAATTTCCGGATTTCAGAGGAAAAGGTTACATGCTAGCAAACATGTAAACCAAAAGTGTATAGTTACGATCTGCCTTTCTGGGCTATCTGGTTTGGGAGCTTGGTAGAACTTGAATTGAATACC
>CAJVQA010005967.1:0-15454 GCA_910591915.1 Cetraspora pellucida
CCAAAGTGGTTTTTTGTTACATGCTGCATCTTCGATAAAGTTGTTAAGTATATGTATAGGGGTGTTTGTACTGTTGCTGGGCAGTGCAACATAGTTGTAAGGGTTGAGTATTAGGTGTTTTGATAAAAAAAAAAAAAAAAAAAAAAAAAAAAATATTACTTTTATAATTACAATTGAGTTATCTAATTCAATAAAAATTAATCTTAATGCCAAACTTTACAAATCTCTTCATAATATACAAAACTTATTCTTTTAACTTAAACACAATATCATCTATTTATTCTTCAACTGTTATAACAATATTAGACAAGATACTATTATCAAATCTTCTTCTTTGTCTTTTTTTATTATATATACATATGTATTATTTGCAAAACCTAAAATATATTCTGTATTATGCTAACCAATAACAAACACTCATTAGACTCAAAAGCCCTTATATTAAAAACTAAAATAGGTAGTTTTCTAGTTTATTCTCAATATATTCATAAACTCAAACTAAAGCTAACCAAATTTACAAGCCTTAAGAACTAAAAATAATATAGTCTTTATTGTAAAATTAAATGTTTACAATTATCTGCAAAAGATAAGTATATTTTTTTAAAAAATTTTTAGACAATCTTTCCAAAAAGACTAAAAATACTAACAAACAATTAGACAATAACTTTAATGTAATAGTAACTTCAAATAACAGTAAACAGAAAAATACCAATAATAAACAACTTAATCTAAAAGTAAATTCTTAAAAATATAATATTTCTAAAACTTTGACTAGTTTAAAACTATTCTATTACAACATTATAATAAACTTAATATTTTACTACTTTACAACTATTTACTCTTTTGAAATCCAACTTTAAAAACTTTATTCTTAGACAAATTATTTTAAATAAATCTGATAACAACAAAAATAACAACAAACTTTTGCCAAATTTTTCTTTAGCTATATTCTTAACAAAATGGCAAATAAAAAATTTAAATTTTTATTAAATTTTATTATTAACTTAAGCTCTAACTTTGATAAATCAAAACTAATTCTTTTTAAAGTTTTTTATAATATTCTTAAAGGCTTACTTTCTAAATTTACAAAGGTGATCTTTATTCAACTGAACTATCTATATATCCTCTAATCAAACTATTCTATTTCACTCTATTTATATACTAATAGATGTAAGAAAGCTATTATCTTAGCCTATTTACATCTTTACCTAAACTATAAATATAGAACTATTAATTTTGAAAAATTTATAAAAAAAATTGACATTAAACCACTACAGTTTACACTTTACTTTGATATTAAATACAGCTTAAATCAACTTGAATTTATAATTCAAAAAGATAACTAATTTAATATTAATACTACTCTTAATATTTTATTTGAAAAAATAATGAAAGATTTTAGAATTCCATTACTTAAACTTTATTTTACAACTTATAAAACCTGGTTTAAATCATTTTTTAAAAAATATAGCATTCAGTTTAACAAAATTGACTAACAGAAAACAAGCAACTATATCAAAATTTTAATATTACAAAAACTAACTAAGAAATGCAAAAAACTCTTGCCAAATTATATTTCTTACCAGACTCATTACATACACTCAAAAAGTACTCTAAAGCAACTTTCAAAATGGCACTTCATCATATTCATCTTTGCACCAACAAAGACTGTAACCTTTTACTTAAATTAACAGAACACAATTTAAAAATCATTTTCAAATTTTATATTACTAACTTTTTAAAACCTATTTAGTACCAGAATCAGAACAAAAAGAATAGGTATATTCAACATTAAAAACTAATATTTTTTATCTCAAACAAAAACTTGTAGCAAGCTTTTTTATATCAACACCTATAGAAGAACTTAGAGGCTTAGCAATAATTACTGAAAAGATCTTCACACATTTTAATAAAGTAGAAAGTAATACAGCCTGATATATATATTATTTCTGTTACTACTTAAGAGCTTTTATGTTAATAGCAAAAAATAATAATGAACTTACAGGTTTGTCCAAAAAAGTAGTTCTAGAAAAAATGATCAAAACAACTAATAATATTTATACTCTTGCAAGACTTATTACATATTTTAAATTAGAAATAGAATTCAAAATATTATTTAACCAAATATACACTAATTATAATCAATTCTATTACTCTAAAGCTAAAGATTTCTTAATAAAACATCTTAAAATCTTAATTTCAAAACAATATAAGGATTCACTCTTTATACAAAATTCATATATATCTACCTCTTAAAAAGTAGATAAGAATACATTTATATCTTCAAAAAAACTATAAAAACAACTAAAAATACTACTTTTATCTTGTAAAAAGAAAGTGTAAATCTTTTTTTTCGATAATGGCTTTTACAAAATACATTAATGCATTGCTACCTCTAAGATTATAATGTTTTCTACATTTAGTAGGCCATCTTTAAAGAAGAATGATGACAATAGGCAGGCAGTAAAGTCTAGTATAAGTAAATCTGTAAAAGACATTCTACATAATGTCTTTAATACCAATACTCTAACTTCTTCAGAGACAAACACATACTATAACAAATTTTTAAAATGATATCATCTACCTTTACTATCACAATCTATAACACTTAATAACTTTATTAAAAACTTATGCAAAAACTTTTTTTCTGATCCAATTAAAATATTAATCAATATGAAAAAACAGAAACCTATGTTTATACCAAAGTTACAGATTTTATTATTTCTAATCATATAGCTATTAATATTATTTAATACAATTCTATAAACATTTGCTTATTCTAATATCTCAAAATTAAATATTATTAAATTACAACTATTATTACCTTTCAGACTCTAACACATTCAGAACATAGCCCAACAATAACCAACTTTACTTATTAATCAGTATACATAATGTCTGAGAATTTAATAAAGATTTAAAACAATAAATATAGAAAGACTACTGCCTCTTCAACAACTATAGCATTATTAGTATAACAAAACAAAAATTGCAGTCAATAATCCAATTACCAAACTACAAAAATCCAAATACTTCACATATTTGTAGTCTTGTACTAAAAGCTCTAAAGTGGGCACAATACAACAATTATAATTCACAAATCTATAAAAATCCATATTTACAAAATACTTTCTTTTCTAGGATACACTATTATACAGATATTTTCTTTAAATGTAATTTTAAATTTATAATTATTTTAGTTTATCTATTATGTAATAATATCTAATTATGAATGTTAGTACAAAATACTGTAAAACAATAGCTCCAACAAGCCTATACATCAAATATTTAACCTATTGTTTTAAGTGATCTTAATGCCTCTAATAGTGTTATCTACTTCTTATTAATTAAATATAAGTTGCTCTATTTTTTCTAATATACCAATATATATAACTTGGCTATATATACTCATACCTCAACTTTTATCTGACAAAATAATAGATACTATAATAGTATAGATTATATTTGGGCTAACCAATCCTTTCTACAATATTTTAATTCATTTTTTTTTTGGTATTAAGATGACCTCTTGGGTCTTTTGACTTTATTTAACAATGGTAAATGTGGTTCAGTAAGCTACTACAGAAAGACTGTACAATTGACTATATGTGTAACTTTTCTATATTACCTATTTAAAGAGTTTACCTAAAGGTTCACTATTAATTGCAGTAGCTAACATTCTTGCTCAGATATTTCACTTTAAACCCTTTGAACCTGCAAACCTGTTAACTTTACTGGGTTATATCTGATATTCAGATTATTGTCTTAACTTTAGAACTATTTTATTCTTAAGATAAACCTTCTAGAGCCTTCTGTACCTATTTTTATAGCTGATCTAAGTATTACTATGGCAGAATCAACACTTGTGGTCAGGGCTTAACTATTAAACTGCTATGCCCTTGTAGAGTTTACAGTATTTAGATCTTAGCATTTACTTTACAGTATAACCCTGATACTTTAGTATAGCTTTGCCTTTTCACATGTCTTTTTATTAAACTTCCAATTCAGATAGCCTATGTAGAACTATAATCAGTCTATCAGTATATCAGATCAGCCCAATATTTTTTTCTTTTAGTTCATTCTGATGGCCTAGTTGGTGGTACTTTCAAGACTTTCAACTCAGAGGTTTTTGCCTGTCCAGCTACTATAATCTGGTACTACAACCTTGGTATCTGTTTTACTGAGCTAGCCTTTATAGTAGGACCATTAAAGATCCAGTTACTTTCTATTTAGGTCTTCTCAAATGGACTTTTTGTTATCTAATTTTAATAGATTTACATAATCACAAGAACTTGTCTAGTGTTTGCACCTTCCAATTGCTGATTTGCATTCCTTCATATAACCAAAACCTTGTCTCAAAGAACAATGTCACATAACTGTTATATGAATGTCCCATGACTTTTTAGTCATACTGGTGTGATTGCTATTACAGATATTCTAATCTAATTATTAGTAACTGTTGCATAATATAAATATTATATAGTGTTGTATAGCAAATCAGTGAGTCTGTCACTAATTTTTTTCAATTCTCATGTAACTTACAGTGGCTAATTTGAAATAGACATGTTAGATTTGGCTAGTAGTTTATCTATAGATAAGTATTATTCTTTTTTTTTAAGTTCTTTTTTTAATTTATTTTTCTATTAACCCTTGCCTTCTCTTGTCTTCTCTTTACTTCTTTAACCTAGGGTTATGAAACATCAATCAGATTAGAGTCCTTCTCTTGCATTAATAGCTTAGTCATATGATTTATTATGAATAAACAAAATGCAGTTTTAATGGATTACAAATAGATGAATGATAGTTGATTATGATAGTTTTAATAATAGTTTTGGGTTAGATTATAGTTTACTTTTAATATAGATCTAATACTTTAAATTTATTTAAGCAATTGTATTTACTTAGTGGTAACATAGTTGCTTTTCTCTCTGGGCAGAAAGCTCTTTATTTATAATAAAAGTGTTATTTACAACTAAGGATAATTGCTTCTTTATTATCTATTTATACTATATTATCTTTAAAAACTTTTTTTTTACTATTCTAATAAAAAACCAAATATCCTATATATCATCAATCTACTTGAAGTAATAAATATAATAAATGTAATAAATGTAATAAAAGTAAGAAAAGTAAGATAAATCTTACTTTTCATGTAACTAATTACTTGAGTAGGCATTGGGACCTAAATTCGATGATTGATCACTTGCTATATATAATCATAATAATGGTAGTACTGATTTTAAGGCTCACAATAGGTGATTATTCAAATTTTTATTAATGATGAGATTTGAACATCCAATCTACTACTTGGAGGATTAACAACCTGACCACTTAATTAGACTACTACATTCTAATAATATTTCAATTCTTTTATCATAGATAATCTTAATACTAGTATACAAAATGATTATAATATTCTGAACTCTTGTTGGTTCTTTTTTTATATATATATAGGCAAATTCAGATTCTTTATTAATACTTGTAAAAGAATGTTCTTATACAAAAACATAAAGTCAAATAGCAACAATTTGCAAACCAAGTAATCTCAAATCTTAATAATAACAAATCATTTCTTATTATACAAATCTCAGAATTACTAAAATCTTCTTGGTACAAAATTCAAAACAGTATTATTTTTGCTGTTATATAACATATTACAAATAAAAAATTTACAGTTAGAAGTATTTAAAACATTTTTTCTACAAAAACATTATTTTTATATCAATATCTTAAAAAATTAGACAATATTATTAAACAAGCCAAATATTTGCTAAAGAACTTTATCTCTATACTACACTAATATAATTATCTTATTAATCAAATAAGCATATTTGATCATCTTTATATTCCACCTCTACTAGTTAAACACAACTTATTGCAAAACTGGTTAGTATTGCCAAAACTGAATAAAAATCTATTTATTATACTTACAATATATAAAAATTAAAGAAATAAGACAAAAAATTAATAATATTATTACCCAAAGATGTTCTAAACTCTAATTAAATCAAAAATCAATAATTAATAGTATACTTAACCATTACAAAGACCCAGTTAAATTCAATAACATTAGAACAAACAATAATATAATTACTGACCCTTAAGACATCAAACAGCATATCTAACAATACTTCAACTAATGAACATTTTATAAACATATTAACTAACAAATCTGGGGTGTGGTGATCTAGTGAAGTGGATAGGTTGTTAATCCTCAAGTGGCAGGTCTAAGGTTCAATTCTCACAGATGACGAATTTTAGAAATTATACCTGTGTTATGGTAACTGTCTCTTGCCGATCGGTTGGGTTTTGGGATCTGTAATCTTAGGTACACCAAGTCGGGTCCTACCTGACATTGGAAGCTTGGGGCATCTATGCAAAGTATAACATTACATGGTACATATATATAAAGGAATGTAAAACCAGTGTCATATAAGGCTTCGGGCAAATCTACAATAAGACCATCAGGTGTAGAAGGCTAAGAAACCGAAGAGACAGAAATTCACTTTGAAATCTAGAGTAAAAAGGTAGCACAAACTTTCGATAGTGCCATTGGACTGATGGAAGCCTATGAAACACCTTCATAGAAACTGTTGGATAAACCAGATAACAAAGATGTGTAGAGGAGCACATAACCAACCAGGCTGCCGGTATCGCTGGAGGAAAAGGATACATAAGTATACCATATTGGGCCATCTGGATTGGGAGTCTGGGGAGTCAGTTAGTTCCAAGTTGCAGCTAGTAGGGGATGATGAAAAAGAAGTCAGAAAGATGGGTACCAGGGTTTGGGTGAACTTTACAAGGGTAATAGTAGTTTAAGGTGTAATCCTAACTGCAAGTATTGGCCTCGGCCATAGCATCAAACCAGGTTAGCGGTAAAAGGGAATACGGCTCGCTCTGGTAGGTTTATCTCGAGGATAAAAATAGTCTAAGGATTATAGTTCTATGATCGATAGCGAATAGATCTGGGTCTGTGACCTGGTAAAATTAATACTAGGGTTAGATCAGAGGGTTTAAATAGAACATCTAAGCAGAAGTGTTAGGTACGGCAACTGGTAAAGAACCCTTGGGTGGACTCCTTAAATAGGTAATATAGAAAAGTTACACATATAGCCAGTTGTACACTCATCTAATAGTTCATTATAGATACATCTATATAAAACATGTACTCACTATAAGTATTAATAAAAAGCTCAGACCAAAGAGGTCACCTTAATACTGAAAAAAAAAAAATTAACTAACAAATCTTTAAATCTAACTGAAAAGAAAAATATAATTTCAAATTATATATTAACTCTGATTGGTATAATAATGTCTTTAAAGAATTTACTATTACCAAAATAACTAAAACTCTATCTCACTTTCCAAACAACAAAGCCTATAGCCTTTTTAGCATTAGTTATAAAATGTTAAAACATTAGGTACACTTTTCTTTTAAGCAATTACAATCTTACTAAATTAATGTATTATTATAAACCAAATATTTAAATAATAAAAAGAAGATAAAATCTTTTCAATTTTCAAAAAACCCATATTTGACTGTAACTTAATCAATACCAAACCTATTAGCTTCCTTGAACATGCCAAAAAACTATATTTCAAACTTTTTACAAATTATTTAAACCAAGTATTTATCAAATATAAGATCCTATTATCTTATAATTACATTGCTTTGACAGACAATAGCACTACTATAACTATTCATATTCTTAACAATATAATTAAAAATGCATCTTGCAACTTCAAACAGTTTTGGCTTATATCTTAAGATATAAGCAAATTATATGACTCAGTTAATCTAAATCTGTTCAAAAAAGCACTCAATTATATTAACATGCCATCTAAGCTAATTAATATACTTACTAATCTATTAACAGACTACCAAAATAAAGTAATTACTAACTTTAATCTAACCAACCTATATATAGTTAAAAATAGAATAAATTAGAAAGAAACAATAACTTCTTTATTCTGACATATTTATTGTGACCCACTTATTTACAAAATTGCATCTTAATATAGTTGTTATACACTATCTACAATTTGAAAAACCTATCTTTAACCATCCAAATCTTAATGTTTTTATGCATTTACATCTGTACTAGCTTACATAGACAATACATTTTGAATAGCAAAAATAAAACAAGAACTAGAACAAATTACTTAAACTGCTTCATCTTTCTACCTAATAGCCAAAATTTAAATCAATGCTGCCAAATCTATTTTTACTTTTAATTCATCTATATCTAATATTTAATTTTTCAATTCTATTTTAGAATCTATATCTGCAAACCAACTTATAAGTTTTTAAGTTATTGGTTTACACTCAATAACAAACAAACTCAAAAAATCAAAATTATTCAAGAAAAAACACTTCAACTTACAAACATTGCTAGTACAAAAAAAATTACAAATAAACATATTATTTATATAATTAATACTATCATTATTCTTATATTTGAATATAGATTATACAATATTATTATGTCTCACTTTAATGCAACAATATTTTTGCTAAATATTTAACAGTAGCAAACACAAATCTTATTTAGCATGTTTAATCTTCAATAGTATTATACTTAACCTATACTTGTATAATGTTTACAATATATAGTGTTATGGGTTTAATTGACAAGTTTAGAGATGAAGCAAATGCAATGAATTGTCACTAGAAAAATAGTTATACTGCATAACATTCCTCAAAGATAATAGAGGCAGTTTTATGATCTGGCACAAGGTTAAGGTAATTGAAAAGGAGTATTACAAGATAAGTATTTCGAATTTAAAGAATGTGGGTTTATTTTTCAAGTTAAAAAGAGCTTTATTAACTTTATTAATATTTTGTAAAGGCAGTACAATTATGTTATTATGGGCTTGAATTCTGAACTACTCTGAACTATATTGAACTATCTTTTGGAAGAAGAAAATTTTACCTTTTTTATAAAGAATTAAATGAGAGAAGAGCCTGCACAAGACCATAACTCTTCTTATTATTACTAATACTTCCCAACCTTATTTGTTATAACCTTTAATCTCTTCTATACAGCCTTTCATTACTTTAATATTTCTTACAGCTTCAATGAGAAATGGTTCAGTTACATAATCCTGGAGCCAGAACCCATCATATTGTTTTCAATTGCACTCTCTTAACATCATCTCACACCTAACCCAAGTAAGACAGTAGAGTCAACATCTATTCCCAGCACAACAAGTTGGTCTAGGTTGATTTTACTTTAATTGGAGGGGTGATTGGGTTCTACATGGAGGCTTGTATACTTTCATATAGCATCTTTTAGAGCCAGGCACACATGTTTCAGATGGATTATTATAAGCAACTCTAATTAGGTAAGTATGTCACAATGACATTTATTTCACAGGATCCATGAGGTGTCAGTTTTGCTTCTGACAATAGGATATTTAACTTTAACATTATATTACTAACTTCTTACTACAAATTAACAACTCTAACCTACTAGAAATTTTATATAAATCACACAGATTGAACAAATGAATAAAGAATGAATAATAGCTAAATAACAAAAAAAACTGCTATTATTTTACCTTATATCTGCCAAAATAATTGCAGCATAACAGCAGTATAATAGCAGAATAACAGTAAAATAACAGAAGGTTTGTCAATCTAAGTAATATAATATCAAAATAATAGAACAGTTCTATTATTTAGTTTTAGTCTTTGTAACTAAAAGTAAAATAATAAAACTGTTCTATTATTTTACTATTATGTTATTATTATATTACTTATATTGACAAATCTTCTGTTATTTTATTGTTATTTTGCTATTATGCTGCTGTTATGCTGTTATTATTTGATAGATATTAAATAAAATAATAACATATTTTTTTTGTTATTTATCTATTATTCATTCTTTATTTATTTGTTTAACTTGTGTTAGGCTACAACAGCTTCAAAATAATCTATAGTTAACTATTAATATACTTCAACACCCTAATTGCATTATTGATAATCCAAATAAACATATCTTAAATTTTAAAATTATTCAATTACTAACATATTTAAATATATTTATAACAGCCAATTTCAACAACTCCTAGTTAAACACTATATTATATAATTTTTAATTACTAAAATTAATTTTATCACAATATTTACAATATATTAGCTTTAAAAAAATTTCAAAATTCTATACTTTAAACAGCTTTGTACAGCTAACAACACTATCTTACTTAAATAGAAACATCTTTTACTATAATTATAAACTTATCTAAAGGCTAAAAACCATTATGGTTTACTTATTTGGAAGACATTATAATGGCTACAATAGCTACAGAGTTCTTCTTTTACAATATCAACAACCATAATATAACCTATTTACATATAGCTCATAGCATATCTTCAAAAAATCCAAATTCTTGTTACTTATATATACTAACAATAAAATTATTATTGCAGACATTACAAAAATACCAATCAAATATCTATCATATACTGTTAAACAAATATTAATATAAATTATCCTAGCTACTACTTTTTTTTATTAACCCAATGCTTATTCTGCTCAGGCTATTATTTAAACTTCAACAGAATTCAAAATTTATATACAGTCAATGTATTTATAATTATTTCTTTCTAATGTTTAGAAAGAGTTAACTTTAACTCAGTAAACTTCAATACTAACTATATAAATCTTATTCATTCAACAGTTATTAAATATTCACTATTAATTTCTTCAGCACTAACAATCTAAATTTCTAACTCTTATATATTTGAAATATCTAAAATTAGTAAAACAGCAAACATATTTGAACAATATTTAATTTTTAATAACTCTTAACAACAATTTAACTTTTATACTAATGGCTCAGTAATTAATATTGAACTAACCAATATGCAATGGTATTGGCTAGATTTAGGTCAATAAAAATAACTAAATTATTTGTAAATTCTTTGCCAAGATACACTTTTGGCTATTGTTTTACAAAGCAGAACTAATAGCTATTTTCTTAGCTATTTCTACTATATTTCAAAATGCAATAGTCAATATCTTTACAGATTTCCAATCTATTATTACTAAATACTCTAATATTTATACTATACTTTTCAATCTTAACAAAGTTTTCAAATTTAATACATAATCTATATAGCATATTTTATTAAATATCATTAAATCTTATAACCTACAGATCAACTTTTATAAAGTGCAAGCTTATATTGACAATAATCTAAACAAGCTTGCTGACTTTTTTGCTAAACAATATAATCTTTCTCCTGATCTATACTTTAACTATTTTTATAGAATATTTTACTAGAACTTTTATTAATAATATTTGCAAAGCTTACAACTTGGCAATATGATTATCTCAAAAATGCAACCAAGAATAAAACCAACTTATTTTAAAAATAAATTAGAAGTCCACTTGGCTATATATCAAATATAACAAAAAACATACATATAATATAACTAATTTTAAACTTAATCATCTCAAATCCTTTAAAATCAAAATTCTACTAAAAAACTATATACACCCTTTTTCTGTCATAACACTTTCTATATCACAAACTGCTTGTACTGCAACCTATCTGATATTTTAACATACTGTTAAACATGTCTTAATTCTAAATTACTTATTAATATTATACAAGATACTATTTTTAAACACATTAGTTAAAGCAATCTGAACTTCTTCAAATCTCAACAAAAAAATCTTATTTAAAAAATTTAAAACTATGAACTTTTTTATTACATATCATTCAATAAAAACTTATTCTATCTTGATATTATATTTAAAGAACTTATACCCAAATCTCTAATCCAAATAATTCAAAACTTTAATATTCTTTACAAATTAGTATTACTAACTACTATTAAAATACTTTATAAAATCAATGAGCTATGTTACAAACTACTCTAAAAACTATATTATACAAACTTCTTAAATTGAAAAAAGCAACAAGATCTCAAACTTTTTTTTCTAAACATCTAACTTAAACTAATTATAATAAACAAACTAAATATAATTTTCAAACATACATATTTATATTTATGTAGACTACCTAATCAGATATACTCAAACTCCAACACATGCCTATTTATCAGTTATATTATTAGAAAAATTAATATATAAACTATTTTTTGAATTAAATATAACATCTTTTTTAATTATATTTTAACTATCCAAATCTAGATGAAATTTGACTACTTTAGTAGATTAAGATTGCAAATAAATATGCTTAAGCTTTACTTTTGAATATAGTTTTCTCTTTTATTTATACTTAAGTTAGTTATATAGTTAACAGTTTAAGGACTAGCCCTAACTACAAATATTGGCCTTAGCTGTAGCATTTATATAAAATTATTTTTGTATATAGTAACTTTATATAATTACTAACTTTAAAAACTACTACTAATGATATGAGCAAGGCCTCACCTTAATACAAAAAAAAATAAGATAAAGTTCTAGTTTGTCAATAAATTTTTAATAATAAATTATTTGATATTTGTTATAAAAAAATAAAATAAAGTTTGGGTTCTATAACCTTGTTGTTAAGCTTTTAGTTCTACTATAGACAAAATTAATAATTTGAGTTCAGCTAGAAACAAAATATACTTTATAATCTGATTAAAAACATATAACTAGATGTAAGCTTTATAACACAAGCTCAAGTAAATATTTGTTTAAATTAAAAATTTCTGAAAGAAGATTAATCTGTGAAATGCAAACATTATATTTAGTAAGAGAAACAGTAAATACAAAAAAATCTGTAGAAAAAAATCTGTAGAAAAGAATTGGTTTTACTAATCAGAAAATGACTTTGGAAAAAGAAACCTATAACAGGCATAGTTGTAAGATCTATCTTTGTCTTAATAGAGTTTATCTTATATATAAAGTAGCTTAAAAGCCTAATGTATATTAAATTAAATCAGATATTACAAAAAAATTTTAAAAATTAGAGACTTTAAATAAAGAATCTATAGACAGATTTTAAATATAGTAATTAAAAAATAATTTGCAAGTAGAATCTTTAAATAAACAATAATTAAAATTATATGCATAACTAATTGTAGTATTATTAATATATAAAAATAAAATACTCTCTATATAAATAAGTAGAATATTATATTTAATAAAATTTATAAAATGGAATGAGGTCCCATAGCCTAGTGGTCTAGGTGCCCCTTCCTCCACAGACAAGGTTAACAGTTCAATTCCAGCTAAAGGCAAAACTCTGTAATCTACAGAAGCATATGAATATACATGAAGCCCTGTAGCTTAAGTCCATATGAATAAAAGATCGGTATATAAGGAAGTTCTTAGAAAGAAGTTTTTCGATATGGAGAGTTGACGCTTAATGTGAGAGAAGCAGTGAACATACCAGAAATAAAGAGAAGATGACTAGTGAGTGATACAGTGAATATAAAAGAAAACTATAGGAAAGGAATAGACTTACTGAAACTCAAACACCTCTAGCACCAAAACCAGTTTAGTGGATACGAGATACACTAACACAGATAAAATCTAAGAAGGGTAATCTTGGTACTATACTTAGTAAGTTTGTGTCAAGAGTAAATTCAAAGGACTATGGATACTCGGTAACATCCAATGAGATGGTACCTTGATATAAATAGTAATTAGATAGCCCTAACCTGGTATGTCCATGTAGTAATGGAAGGTTGTAATGCATAGGATTGAAAATCAGAAAGTTTAAATAGGGGATTCACAGGCGGATCTCAGGTATGGTAGCTAGTAGGTAACCTTCGGGCAGAACCCTTAATTAGATAATGATTAAAGTTATACGTGTGGCTAGTTATACTTTCATTGATAAACTATGTATTCATTAATAACTAAATATTACTCAATAAAAGACAGACAGGCAAGATTGCTGCTTATAACACAAAAAAAAAAAAAATTTATGAAGTCATAGAGATCTCTCTTTAAATTTAAAAAAAATAAAAAGTAAAAAATAGATATAGTTAAGCAAAGTTAATTATAACTTTATATTAATTAAATTTTAGATAATATAGAATTAAGTAGTAAAAATAAAAGATATATAAGTAATTTAGTTTAATAAAAAAAAGTTTAATAAAGTTAATAAGAACATTTTTAAGTATTAAAATATAAATATATAGTAAAATGTTTTTTTTTAATTGTTAAAAATTATAATTTATAGTAGTTATTTTATTAATATATTAAGGTTAGTATTATAACTATTTTTATAAAATAAGAGTATAGCTAGCTACATGTGCAACTTTTAATTATTTATTTAAATAGTCTATTTTAGAGTTTTATTTTTATTTTTTTTTTAATATTAAGGTGAGTAATTGTGACCCAGGAGTTTATTGATAATCAGTTGGCATATAACTATTATGACAACAGCTACAGAGGCAATTATGAAAAGAGTGTACAACTAGCCACTCATACAACTTTAATCATTGTCTATTTTAAGTAGTCTGTCTGAAGGTTCTATACTAGTTGCTATACCTAAAACCCATCTGTGGGTTCTCTATTTAAACATTTTAGTTCCTGTATTCACCCCTACCCTATCAACGCAGCAATTGCTGCAAATATACCATAGTCACTAAGTCATGTTTAACTTTATACTAAGCCCACCGAAGCCTTCTGTATCCCATACTTATAGCTGACCCAGTACCACTCTGGCCTAGACTATCACTTGCAGTCAGGGCTAATAATTAAACCACTATACCCTTGTAAAGTTCACAGAGACCCTGATACCTTCCTTTCCTAACTTCCACATCCCTACTTCTGGACCTACAAGACCCACAAGACTTTCCAAACTACCAATCCAGATGGCCCATCCGGCGAACCCAATAGCCTAGTTAGTATATGCTCCTCTATATGTGTTGTCGTCTGATCTATCCGAGGTCCTAGTAATCCTTTTTTGGAGGCTTTCGATGGTTCGGTAGTACTGTCAAAAGTCTATGCTACCTCTTTACTTGGGATTTCCAAGTGGGTTTCCGACTCTTTGGTTTCTTTGCTTCCTATGCCCAGTGGTCTTATCGTAGGTTTGCATCAAAGTCTTATGCAATACTGGTTATTAACATTCCTCTATATTGTGTAATGTTACACTTTGTATAGATGCCCTGAGCTCCTATTCAAGATGATGTAACAAAGGTTACAGATACACAAATCCAACTGATCGACAGAGACAGTTACTGTAACATAGACCTTATTTTCCAAAATTCATCATTCATGGGATTTGAACTCTAGACCTGCCACTTGAGGGTTGACAACCTGACCACTTCACTATGTTGCTACACCCTTATCTTTGAGTTTTATTTTTTTTTTTAAATGTTAAGGTGAGTACATGCGATCCAGAATTTTACTGATAGTATAAGTTGGCCAGTGCCTGTACATGTACAGACACAGAGGCAAATACAGAAAGAGTGTACAACTAGCCACTCATACAACTTTAGTCATTGTCTAATTTAAGTAGTCTGCTCAAAGGTTCTACACT
>CAJVQA010005968.1:0-15453 GCA_910591915.1 Cetraspora pellucida
AAGACAGTTAGCCATAACACAGAAAGAATTGCAAATTTTCACTGTCACTGGGATTTGAACTCTAGACCTGCCACTTGAGGGTTGACAACTTATCCACTTCACTAGGTTGCCACATTCCAGAAGCAATACATTTTAACTTTAATAAGTTGTAATATATTTATGAGTTCTCACAAAGAGCTAAAATCTATATAGGGAGTAATTATTTTTGGCTTTGCACTCTCACAACTTAATTTGTAATATATTATTAGTTTTTACAGAGAACTAAGTTTTATATAAGAAGCAATTACTTTTGGGCTTTATACTCTTGTAATAATTTATAATATATTTTAGTTCTCATAGATAACTAAAATTTATATGAGGAACAATTATTTTTAAGTTTTATATACTTATTATCTATAATAGATTTATTTAGACTTTGTGTCTTGTAATGACCTTTAATATATTTTATTATTAGTTCTCTGCAAGAACAAAAGTTCATATATATCTATTCTCAGAAGGCAATAAATTTTAGGCTTTATGCTCTTGTAATAGTTCTTACAGATAACTAAAGTTTATATGATAACAATATTAAATAACTAATAAGATAACTTTTATAGTATAAATAAATGTAATGAACATGAAAGCCAACTTTTATTTGAGAACTTTTATAATTATAATAAAAATAATATTTTTTTCTGTTTCTTCTTCAGACCTCAATATTAATGAGCCAACATCTATCTCAGAAGCTGAAATATCTGCTTCTACAAATTCAAACTTATTAAGAAATTACAAAAAATATAAAAATAAATTAGGTAAAAGTAGCAAAAATAACAGAATTAATAAAAGTCACATGGCCTACTTTTTCTAAAAAGATCCAAATAATAATAATATAAAATACTGTAAAATATGTGAGCAAAATCATGTTAATACCAAGAAAAAATTATATCCTTATAGTTGTAAAGAAGGCATAACTACAAATATTTCTAATTATTTACATAATAAATACAGTATAATGTTGCATAATTATCAAGATTATTTAAACATGAATAACAAAATAAGAAAATATATGTAAGTATAAAAGATATTTAATTATTTATTATAACAAAATTTCTTTATTTTAATTAGTCAAAAGAAAATTAAATGTTTGTATCTCAATGTAGTAAAATTTAGCAAAAAGTGCTTTTGCAACTTTTAATTAAATTTATAATTAAGTTCATAGAATCTTTATATATTCTTCAAAATAAAGATTTTCAAGAATTTATTTATAGTTGTGAGCCTGGGTTTTATGTACTATGTAACAAGACAGCCAAAAAATTAATTTACAAAGCATACTTATGAAATAAAGATCAATTAAATAAATTACTTAATAATACTGCTATTTTAGTTCATTTAACAACTGATCTTTGAACAGCCAAAAGTAATTATGAATATAGCAGAGTAACAGCCATCTGGTTTGGCTTTGATTTTATATTTCATGAAGTTTTATTAACCTGTAATGTTTTCAATTATTTACATACTGGTGAAATTATTAGTAAGTAATTATATTGTGTTATTCAACAATGGCATCTTATTAATAAAGTTATTATTATTACCATGGATAATAAAACAAATATAGTAAAAGCTATTCATCTTTTTAATAGTTCTTTGCCTTCTATTAAATGACAACCTTGCACAGTCTACACTTTACAATTATCTGTGCAAGAAGGTCTAAAACAATGCAGACATATATACAGATGATTTAAAAATTTGCAATTATTTCTTTAAATTGCCAAAACAAGCACAAAGATTAAGAGAGGTGCAGCATAATAATCTAACTAAAAATAATGAAAATATCGAAGTGTCAATAAGTCCTCTAGATGTCTTGCTTGATACTAAAACTCAGTAGAATTCTATTTTATAGTATAGAAATGACTTCTCAAATTATATAATTCTATATACTTAGTTTTGACATCATTGTTTATAAAACAAGATTATATATTTCAAAAAAAAGAAAAAAAATTAAAAAAATTATATTTAACACTTAAAGAAAAAGCATAAATATCTTATTTTTAGAGAATTGGTATTTCATATTGAAATTCTGATTTTCTAAATTTTTTTATTATTTAATTACATAATTACAAATTTGAGTTCATACTGTTTTATGAATATGAATCCACATAAATGCCTATTTCTATGTAACTCTAATATGTGAATTTGCAATATCATATTAAAAAAAATTAAATATTAAGAAACTTATATGCATAGATTATCACAGAAGCCTAGAACAATAAATAATATAGTGATTATAAATTATTAAATTATTAGAAACAAGACCAAATAATGTATTGCATAAAGATGCAAAATAACTTATCACAAAATTTACAATTTAGACAAATTATTGAAGATTATTACTTTTATTATAATCTGCTTACATTAAAGGCAGAAATTCTGATAGGCAAATTTAGTATAATCATTGTAATTATACTTGGTCATTTCTAATAAACTGAAGTAATTAGTAAAAATTTTTGCTGACTTTAGTTTTAGCAAAAATTAAAGCAAGAATGATTTTCTACACAAAATTTCAAATTGAAATTACTAAAGACTCAAAAAATTTTGATTTGATTTATTATTACAGAAATTTTAAAAAAATTTTTAGGTCTTTGACTATAGCATTTTTAGTAAATCTTGATAAAATTTATTAATATTAGTCTATTCTAATGGATTCTGAATTGAAAGTTTGATACCTATCTTGTACAGGTTGGCAAAGATGTCTTTTAGATATATTTAATCTTATAAAAAGCTATTCAAAACTGTTCAATTAACAATGCTAACTTTGGGTATTTGTTTTTAGGCTCTTTTACTCAATAGGCTAGAAACAAAATTTCAATTAGTTGAAAAAATTGAACAAACAATTATTCATACTATAGATTTTTTATAATTTCTTTAATCAATTGAAAAATTATATTAAGAGTTAATTAAGAACTTCTTTATCATATTTTATAGGCTAAACTATTCTTACTTATACAATTTTATATATCGATGTTTGAATATTATAATTGTGCAAATTTTGTACTTATATTGTAATATTACTTATGCTAATACTATATTAATAACAATAAATAACTACTATTATTAAAAATATCTAAATAAAAGCTAATAATTATTTTACAGATAGAGGCAATTTAGCTTATAAAATATAGTAGTGTTACAAAGTAGATTTTAGCATAGTATATTATATAGTAGTATTAGTAATTATATATATATTCATTATTGTATTTTATATTATATTTATTATTAGTCATTAGTTAGTTGATAGTTATATTATATAGTAAATAGATAAAAAGATCTTAATTGGCTATTATAAATATGATACAGTCACATAATACTGAGTAACATCTGTGATGTTACTATTATCTTACAAACTCTAAGTACATTTGTACAAGTTTTATATATCTTAATACCAAATTACTATGCCAAGTGCCATAGCACAAGAATCCCAAGTATTTTCAACATGAACCCCAAGTGTCTTTGTATGAACTTCAAGTATCCTTGCACAAATCTCAAGTGCCTTTGCATGGATCCAAGTGTCTAAACATAAGCCTTAAGTGTTTTAAGTATGAATGACAAATAATATAAACAATATCACCAGTTGCCTTTGCATAGTTCCTACTACCCCAAACACAGTATCATTTGATGTTGTTCAAACCTTCACTATCTCAAGTATAATAATATCTAATGTTATTTGAACCCTCATTACTATGAGTACAGTATCAAGTAATGTTGCTCAAATTTCCACTATTTCTGCTAGATAAAAAGATATATAAAGGATAGCTTTTACTCTTTTTTGCCAATTCTAAGTTTCTATACTTCAACTTAGACCTTTTTATCTTTACCTCTAACTTGTAAAAGTGATATTCCCCCTCTATAATAATTCCTACAGGCAAGATTGTCACTGTGTGTTTATTCAATAAAAGTTAATCTATATACTGTTACTATCTCAAACTGTTTGCTTGCTGCTGTATAGTAAAGTGAATTACTACACCTTCATTCTATATATATTTGCAATAGTCAATCACTGTATTGGGTAACCTTGTTACTTGATTGTATTGTACCAAGAAGTCTACAACTCTGTAACATTTTGGTGTCTTCTGACAGAAATATAAAATTTTATCTTAGGAAAGGAATAGAAACCTTTCTTAAAAAAACTACTTTAGGAAGTAATTTTCTCTCTAGAAAGGAATTTATTTTAAAAGCAGTAATTGTGAAAAAGCATCTTGAAATTTTGAAATTATTATTTTAGATATACCTCTACTAACTCAAATTGAATTGAATTATTTTGTATTTTGCATTTGTATTTTGTATTTTGGAATTGAAAAAGTTTATGCTTTTATCTTCTATCTTTGAATTTTTAATTTTTAAAATAATCTTGACTTTAATTTTTGATTTTGATTTTTGATTTTAACATTACTTATTGGCCAATAAATATATTTTGAATTGTTTAAACTTTTAATTGATTACTTGAATTCTTTACTTGCTAGCACTATTATTTTAGATTTATTTTTTCAATTTTATTATTTTATTTATTATTTTATTACTTATTAGTACTAATCTTTCTTGAAAAATTTATTTTATAGGAAAGTTTATTACTCAATTTCATTTAGAAAATATTTGAAGACATTAACAGATTTATAATAAAAACTCTTTTCTTACTACTACTGTATTGCAAACTCTTGCAATTGATTTAGCTGTTCTTAGTGTTATTTACCAACACCTATTTCTTTTAACTTTTACAGATGTTTTGCTAAATTTTGGGCTTGATATTTAGAAGCCTTTCATGCCACTTCTTTTACTAAAGTTACCCAAGCCTAGCTACTTCTGCATATTCAGCTGCTTGAGTTGCTGCTAGAAATATTATTTTTAATTGTCATTATCAAAATCAGATAACTAATCTTTAAGAAATTACCCAACTCCTCTTTTGGAAATATATCTCTTAACACTTAGTATCATTAGTTACTGCTAACCAAAGAATTCTATTCAATATTTTTATTGATGATCCAGTTAAAGCTCAACAACATATTGAAGCTTTATAAGCTGCTGCATTAGAATTAGCACAAGGCTCTAAGAAAGAAACTAGTATATCTACTTCTTAACAATTACTACAAGGAACTGTTATTACTGTAGAAGAATCTATTACTATTTCTACTTCTTCTATCACCACTATTGTTACTTCTACTCAAACTTCAATACCTATTGTAGACTCTAGCTCTTTAGCACTATATAGTAAAGATCAAACCAGTGAACAGTATATCTTTTTCTAACAAAATAAACCTTCAAGAAGAGGATTATTATCTTTTTTTTCTACTCAATCAGTAGCTTTACAAAAAAAAGAAAATATTCAAGAACTCTTTTACACTCCTACTTAACCTTTCTACATCTCTTGACTTTCAATCTTAATAACACTAAGACCAGTTACTAGATTTACTAATTTTCTAACTAAAGGAATTAATTTTCTTTCACCTCAACCTGATATTGAATCAAGTTTAGAAGAATTTTTTTCTACAACTACTAAAAACCTTACTACAACTGAAGAAGAATCCTCTCTAATTTTTGGCTTATTAGAAGCAACTAGCCATTCTAATATCTCAACTGCACAACCTAACTATTCTATTATTGAGATACTATCTAACTATCAACAACCAATTGACTCTGAAGATCTTGTTCAAAACTTAAAAACTTACTCTCAAGAAAATACAACTCTAACTGTTGAAGACCTTAATCTACTATTAGAACAAACTTATTTTGAAGAAAAACAACCTTTATCTGAAGAAAAAGAACCAGAAAGCTCAAATGAAACTATTACTGATGAACTTAACTCTGAAGACAAAAGAGCCATAGACAATGCTGTTGTTGCAATAAATAGACTAGTTGATACTCTGGAAGCTGGAGAGAAATTATTCTTTAAAATTATATCATTTAAAGGTGATAGAACTGAAGACCCAGTTAACTGGATTAATTAATTTGAACAAGCTGCTATTGTCAATGGATGGTCTAAACTTAGAAAACTTGCAATTGCCTAAGTATATATAAAGAACAATGCAGAAGATTGGCTCAAAGAACTTAGAGATGACTACTTTTAATTATATAATAAAGAGGATGTACCTTAATTCAAAACTTGATTCCTAGAGCAATTTAAAACAGTCAAGAAAAAAGCTATATGGCAACAAGAATCTTTAATCTAAAATAAGAAACTAATACTGTTGATATATATATTGTCCAATTTAAAAAGTTCAGAAGAAAAATAGATCCTAATAAGGGCTTTTTAAATAACTTTATTGTTTAGCTCTTTATTAAAGGATTGTAACCTGAATATGCAATATCTGTACAAGCATCAGTTTCTGAGAACTTAGTTACTACTATTAAAAAAACAAAACATTGAAAACTAGAAAAAGTAATGGCTACTTCAGAAAAAAATGATGTTAATAACATTACCAAACAACTAGCCCAACTATATATCTACTCAGTTATGACTCAATCCTAAACAACATTACAAGCTTAACAAACTTCACAACCTTATATAGCTTATACTGCAGAAAGAAAAAATAACTTTAAAACTAACTTTGCACAGAACAGAACTCTTTGCTATTACTGTGGTAATTCTGGACATTTCATGGCAAATTATAAAAGAAACAGAATGAAAACCAAAAAAACAGAAACTTTAAAGGAAGCAGAAACAACAATAATAATTGCAATAATAATAACAGAAAAAACTACAACAATAATAATTGCAATAATAATAACAGAAAAAACTACAACAATCAAAGAAATAATTATTAAAGAAATAGAAGCAGAAGCAGATCCAGAAACAGAAACTATTCAAAAAGAAACAGATCTAGAGACAGAAGCCAAGAAAGATGGGGACCAAGATTTAATTACTTACTCTTACCCTACTATCAAGATGTAAATATAGCTAAAGTACAAACTATTTCAAATACTAAAAGATTGTTAAACAACTATTCTATTAAAACTGTTCTTACTGCTTACATCACAGCAGAGAACCAAGAAATTACCAAACCATATTACACTCCTACTATCACTTCTGTCAAATGTTATATTAATATTCAAAACTGAACCTATTCTGCTATTATTAACAGTAGAGCCTTAGTTAGTATGATTTTCTACCAGATAGTAAAAGAGTTAGAATTAAAAATAGAAGAACCATCTAAGAGCATTATTGTCATTGCTACTGGAACTACCTTTAGACTATTAGGAATTATTAGAAACCTACCTATTAGAGTTTAAGAATGACTTATTCTCTTAGATGTAGAAGTTGTATCTGCTATTTCTTATTCACTTTTATTAGAAAATGATTGATCAAAAAAAGTAGAAGCTAACTATAACTGGAAAACTTCTCAATATACTATTTATTAGAAAGGAAAAAAAATTGTTCTTAATATATCTTATGAGTAAGAACAACTTTGAAAAAAACAACCTACTTGTACTATTTCAGAAGATTTTGAACTATATAAGCAGGAATATTTAACTCACTATGAAGCCTATGTCTTCTCTGTAACTTCTGAAGAAGAAGATTATAATAAAGGATGGACTACATACTCTCAAAAAAAGAACTACTCTGCATGTTATATCTGCAACAAGACCACTTATCTATATGAAAACTGTTCTAAAAATAGATGCCAACATTGTAATAGATATGGTCATCAATTTACCAACTGTCCCAACAGACCAAAAAGACAATTGGCTTGCAAAAACTGCAAACAAACTACTCATCTGTTCAAAGACTGCTCAAAAAACCAATGCTATAGTTGCAATAAATATGGCTATATAGAAATAAACTGCCCTGTTACTTAATTGAAATTAGATAATCTAACTTATAGATGTGGATGTAATCAAGACTTGGTAAAACAAGAAAGACAATCCTACTATAGCAAAAGAAGAACCAAACATTGTTGCTTTGCTTTACCTTACAACAATCAGAAAAACTATACAAGCTAAAGACTCAACTTGCTTGTATTGCTTGCTACAAGACCTATTATAAAAGCCTTGACCTAAATGAACCAAAAACTTATAAATATTATATAACAGGATTAGAAAGAGAAACTCTTGTCCAATGTAAAGTGTATAATATTCAGAAACCTTGATCAAAAATGCATTACTTAGAAAGTATGTGAGAAGACTTATAGTTTTATGAATTAGAACATATATATGCTTATAAAGTTAGCTCAGATTTGCAATATAACCCAAAATATAAAATTTGGAATAAAATTAAATATTATACTAAGTCTAACAAAAGTGCTAGAAGTTAGTATGACTTGAACCAAGATAGAATCTATCGACTTGCTAAAGTCTTATTAGAAGAAAATACTCAAACCATAGAGGAAGCTATGGAAGAACAAGACTATAATAGATATAGTCATGAATAGACCTCTGATGAAATTACTATTTTACTTTGAACAGAACAAGTAAACCTTACTAAAGAAGAAGAAGCCATCTTACAACAGATCTTAGATGAATCTTTTAATACTGCTCATCCAGACTTTAATATTCAAAAAGCAGTAAAAAACATATAAAAGAAATTTGAAAAAAAAGTAGCTCTTTGTTGTGAATGCCTTTTTGCCAAACAATGTGCAGAATTAAAAGAACATCAAGAATATTATGATGAATGTTACCAAGAGTTAAACAAGTTAACTCTTGCTAAAGAAACTATTTCAGAAGAAGAAAACATTATAGAAATAGCAGAGTTATCAGAAGAAACTGCTGTAGAACCTATATAAATAAGTGAGGACACTATTTCTAAGAAGAGAAAGAATATAAAAGAGAATAAAAAAGACCAAATTATTGCTAAATTAAAAGCCAGAATTCAACATCTAGAGGATAATTTTGAAAAGATGTTAGAATTTTTCTAAGATCAAATAACTTATCACCAAGAATGAGCAAATTATTATTTTCATTTGGCCTTTGCACTTCAAAATTTTTAAATCATTCTAGGCAAGATCAAAAACTACCTGACTTAAAAGATTTAAAAGATTCAGAAGACCCAAAAGATTCAAAGAACCAAAAAGACTTAGAAGAAATAGAAGACAAAGGAATTAAAGAATTACCACTTGAGGAAAAATTACTAACAGAAGAAGAAGCTTTGCAATAGGCTTTGCAAAGAAATGCATTAAAAAAAAAACATGTATATACAATAGATACTCTAATACTATATAAGAAATATGCCTTAGAGAAAACAGATACTGTAAATATAGAACCACTTACTAAAAAACAAGAACAATTGTTCAAAAACTTGTTAGAAAAATTTGCTGATTTATTTGCCAAAGATATTACAGAACTTGGCAGAACAGATAAAGTTAAACATCATATCTATACAGAAAATGTACCACCTGTTAAACTATGCCTTTACAATATGCTGCCTAATGAACAGGACTTTATCAAATAAGAAATTAAATGAATACTTGAAAGCAATATAATTTAATCATCAGAAAGCCCTTGGGCATCATTTGTTGTTCTAGTATAAAAGAAGAATGGAAAGTTAAGATTTTGTGTAAATTACAGAAAACTTAACAATATCACTAAAAAGGATGCCTATCTTTTATTCAGAATACAAGAAATATTAAATGTATTATTTGGATTACAATGGTTCTCAACTTTAGATTTAGCTAGTAGTTACTGCAAGTTATAATAAATTCAAAAAGTAAAGAAAAGATTGCATTTATTACAAAATATAGCACTTATAAATTAATGTAATGCCATTTGGATTGTGCAATGCACTAGCAACATTCCAATAATTCATGAACAAAGTATATAAAGAAATTGCATGAAAATTTGTTGTTGTCTATTTTGATGATACCAATGTATACTCAAAAACATTTAAAGATTATTGAAGCATTTAAAAATAGTGTTTCAAAGGATTAGAAAAGCTGAATTAAAACTCAACCTTGACAAGTGCAACTTTTGATAAAATCCTTACTCTTTTTAGGACATACTATTAGTTCAAAAAGAATAGCCCCAGACCTTGCAAAAATTGATGCAGTACAAAAGATTCAACCTTCTAAAAACACCACTAAATTAAGATCTTTTCTTGGTTTAGCTAAATACTATAGACAATTTATTCAGAACTTTTTAGCAATAGTCCAACCTCTTAACAAACTTTTACATAAAGATGAACCTTATTATTGAAAAAGTAAATAACAACAAGCTTTTGAATTACTTAAAAAAAAGCTTGTTACTGCATTTATACTAGCTTATTTTGATTTTAGCAAAAGATTTATATTTGTTACAGATGCTTTATATTATAGCTTTGGAGCCATATTAAGCCAAAAAGATAAAGATAGTAAAAAACATCCTATTGTCTATACTAGTAAAAGTTTGTTACCCCAAGAGCAAAATTATTTTGCTACAGAATTAGAATATGTTATAATAGTATAAGCTATTAAACATTTTTATAGTTATTTAGAAGCTACAGAATTTACCTTAATAACTGATCACTTAGCATTAAAATGGCTTAAAACTGTAGAACCCAAAAGATGTTTCAGATGCTGAATTTTGAAACTTCAACCTTATCACTTTACAATTATTCATAAACCAGGTAGAATTTACTCTAATATGAATGCCCTTTCAAGACTTTAACATAAAAATTTTTAAATAATAAACTTAAATCAATATCACAATCTATTTAATTATTTAAATTCTAATATTATATTTTTGGACTTTACTACTTATCAACAGAAACAACTTACTAATTAGGCTAAATATTTTACAATTCAAAACAGACTTTTGTATAAAAAGAACAAGAAATCCATAGACAAACTATTTAGAGTTATTAAATAGACAGAAGTAAACTCTATTTTATATATGATGCATAGTCATCTTACTGCAGAACATTTAGGAATAGATGCCATGTATCATAAGATCTCAGAAAAATATTATTGGAATCAAATATATAGAGATATTAAAGAATATATCAAGACTTGCAATCAATGCCAAAAAAGAGGCAAAGCTAGAAGAAAAGAATCTTTACACCCTATAAAGATAGGTCAAGCCTTTAAAAGAATTAGAATTAACTTAGTTGGATTACTACCTATTACTACTTACAATAATAGATATATTATTGTTGCAACAAACTACTTAACCTGATGGCCAGAAGCTTAAGCTGTGCCAAATGCAAGTGCTGTAACTTTTGCAAAATTTATCTTTACAGAAATAGTTTGTAGACATGAAATACTCAAGATTATTCTTTCAGACCAAGGATCTAACTTTCGAAATGAAATAATTTGAGTTCTATATGAATACTTTTTTATAAAACATAAGTTTTCATCATCATATCATCCACAGACAAATGGTATAATAGAAAGACTAAACAGAACATTGTGTGAATTATTAGCAAAAGTAGGAACCAGTGAAGATTAGGATATAAATCTTTCTGCTATACTTTTTGCTTATCAAACTAAGAAGCATGCTACTACTGGATATACATCTTTTTAGCTAACTTATAGAAGACAAGCTATATTACCAATAGAATTAATTCTGCTAATAAAAAAAACTAATGCAGAAATAAATTTAGAAGGCAGTATTTTGTCATGAGCTTTTGATTTAATAGACAAACTACCAGAAGCACAAGAATAAGTCAGACAAAATACAGAAGCATTACAAGAAAAACATGACAGAAAACTAAAACCAGAAGAATTTGAAGTTGGAAATAAAGTTCTAATTCAATGAAGAATCTAAAAGCCTCATGCTATACAAAGTTTAAAAATAAAAGGACTAGACCATTTATTATTTATGCTAAATTAGGAAATAGTGCTTATCAACTTTGCAACAACAAAAGTCAAATTTTACAAAGATATTACAATAGTGATTATTTAGAATGATATCATGAATGATGAAATTGAAAATCACAAGTTGTTATTAAAACTGTGCTTCATGAAACCTAATATTTTTATTACTTTTATAAATATTACTTATTTACTTATCATTTATTATTTTATTAATTATTATTTTATTAATTATAAAAACTTAGCACAAAATTAAAAAAAAAAAAAATCGATTATATTTAATATAGAATTTTATTATTATTATCATTATTACTATTTACAAAATATTACAAAAATATCTTCAGCCTTCTTTTTCTCTCAATCTTCTTCACAACTCCTGAACATTATTTTCTAAATTTGCAATCTAAATTTGTAGCAAATTTTTTTTTGTAACTACCTGCTTGTGAATAGTACTTTGTTGCTATTCTTGTTAGATCACCTCGAAATTTAATGGTATTCTTTTATTTGCTTTAGTCTTCAAATTTGCAACTTGATTTTGAAAAGAAGACAAATGAACAAAAATTGCTTAACTTTTGCTTCGATAAGGCATCTATAAAGCAAATAGTTAGAATATATATTCTAAATGAGATACTTAAAATGATAAAAGAAAAATAGTGAAAACAGTTAAGTATTGACCATCACCTAACTGCAAGAAAAGAAAAAAAGAATAACAAAAGAGAAATTGTCTACCAAGGCCAAACCACATTATCTTCCTAGCTCACTCAAATAGATAACTGGCCTTATTTTAAAGTGCTTTAATATTAGATAGGATAAGCTTACAGTCTGAAAAGTATATACACCTTAGTGAAAAACAACAAATAAAAAGACAAGTTTATCAACAAAAAAGGTTTTTTGACAAGGAAACTAGTAGAAAAAAAAAAAAAGATAAGAAGTTTTGTAGACCAAAATATAGGAAAAATTGAACAGAATAAATAACAAAAACAGATATAACAGAAAATTAGAATTTTATTAATAGACAAAGAACAATCACAACAGAAATAATGTGATTGCTAAATTTATAAATAGATAAACCAACCAGAATAAAGTTACTAATTTTAGACAAATTAGTAAATAAGGTTCAGAGACCTCACTTTTTAAGAAGAGAAAAATACAAAGAACACTATAATTATAAAAAACAGAATAGAATAGACATGTAGCAACACAAATTTTGCCTAATTTTTAGAACAAAAAATTGTTTAACATGTATTATAAACAATGTAGCCATAAATAGAATACAAAGAAAAGCATGTGTTAAACAAATTTAGCTGCTATTAAATGTGAAACAGCATGAGTTAAATAAAATTAATAAGAGACAGTATAGGTTAAACGAATTACAAATTATTGTGCTAAAGATTGCTTGGCATAAGAGCATGAAGAGAATTTTAACAGATATAAAAAGGCCAAAGAAATGCCTTCTTTTAATATTAAATCTCTCTACACTTTTGAACTAAATCTTTAATAATCTTAACAACAATAAACCTATTACAAAACCTATCAACATGAGTTATCTTACAAATTTATTACAAAGCTCTTGAGTTACAGGACCTCTGTAAACAGATTCAATATTCAGGTACTATTATATATAAAGCTAATAGTACTACTCTTATTCTTAATATAGAAACCTCATATATATTACTAACAACCTATAATAATAATCTAGTAACCTAAATAAAAATGGATCTACTAAACACAACACCAAGTTAGATTTTTCCAGTTTCTGTACTAATGATTATCAATATATCATGAAAAAATTGTTATACCAAAATTATTAAAGAATACTAGTTGATTGCATGCTCATCTAATTATAACCAGATATATTATTTAGCTTATAGCTATCACCTAGAAGCTCTATTATTAGAAAAACCAGATCATGACAAGTCTATAAAGGCAAGTAAAATTAAGGCCTAGACTAGAACTTATCAATTGTTCAAAGCTATTGATTATGAACAAATATATTGAACAAAGAAACTAACTTTAAAACATATTGGTAATATGAGTAAAGTTAAGTTTAATCAATTAGTTAACTTTTGTGAATGGTACAAAAGTCATGGAAATTTTGTGAAACAAATTTCTTAAGAGGAAAAAAATGTTACATAGTAAATTTTAGCATAATATATTATATAATAGTATTAGTAATTATATATATATTCATTATTGTATTTTATATTATATTTATTATTAGTTATTAGTTAGTCAGTAGTTATATTATATCAAAAAATCATCACAACTCTTTCTGACAATCATCTGGACCAAACTTTTCAAAATGCTGAACTACAGAAAAACAATATAGTTAATATATTAAACTTTATGAAAACTTTTCTAGAGTACTGGGCATGCATAATAGGCATTGAAATAGAGTTAAAAAAGAAGCTATCACTTTGTGATAATAGTTTAAAAGAGCTCTAAAACTATAGAAGAAGTGGTTGGTGAAAGCCAAAAGTTTCTCATATAGTAAACAACAGTGTTGGATATATTAGTTCTATACAACTGTAAAACTTACAAGGAACTCTCAAAAGGATTAAGTACTCACAAAAGCTATAGTTGGATTCACCTTATGCCTTCTCTTTTTTTTCAAGAAAAATTTTGTAAAAAGTGGGTGATTCAGTTTACTTCTTCCAAAAGATCAACATGTAAAATACCAAAACAGTCAGCAGTATTTACTTCCTAATCAGGATTGTATAAACAATACAGCAATACAAACATGACTCATACATGTGCCTCGAATCATTGAAACCCTATGAAATACTGCCTCTGAACTAACTAGTACCTTATGCCAACTCTCTACATTCAAGTCGAAGTTTTATTCTATATAGTTTTTGTTAAATATTTTAGTAGATAGAAAAATAGTAGAATTATTTCTATTTAGTATAGTTTATAATTTTTAAAGCCCAACACAGACTTATAATTGTGACCATCTGATAGTCATGTAATAAGAGTCACACATATCTTTTCGTTTTTACACTTTTTTCCTTTTTCTCTTTTATTTCTTGCATTTGTATCTTTTATCGTCTACTCCTATACCTTTGTGTTTTTTTTATATAAGTTTTTTTTGTTTTTGTTCACTTCTCTATGAAAAGATATTATCAGATTGGCAATATCCTATTGTAGAATGGTGGTCAGATGCAGCCTCTGATATACTCTAATTTCTTTTGAAGTTAGACAGTCAGTACAGGCAGATTGCTCATAAGGATTTATAGAAGCATTTGCAGAATGTTAGGCCAAAATTTATGAACTAATTTGTATGTATGTAATACAAAAATACATAATAAAGGTTATCAGCAAGACTGCTCAAGTAAAAGAAAAAAAAAAATTAATTATATTATATAGTAACTAAATAAAAGGATCTTAATTGACTATTAGAAATATAGTACAGCCACATGACACTAAGTAACATCTATAATGTTATTATTATCTTACAAACTGCAAGTACCTCTGTACAAGTTTCATATATTCTAGCACCAAATTACTGTGTCAAGTGCTACAGCACAAGAATCTCAAGTATCCCTGACACAAACCCCAAGTGTCCTTATATGAACTCCAAATATTCTTGTACAAATCCCAAGTGCCTTTGCACAGATCCAAGTGTATTGTAATAAAATTTACTAAAAACTATCAAGCTGTAGCAAATTTTAAAGTGATGAAGGTCGAGTGAAAGATCTTTTATTTA
>CAJVQA010005969.1:0-15451 GCA_910591915.1 Cetraspora pellucida
GGGTTTTTTCACGTTCAGGAAGTGGAGAACTATATGGACCATCGTTTACTGCTGGAGATATTATCGGATGTTGCTTAAATTTTAGAGATAAGACTGTATTCTTCACGAAAAACGGAGTACATCTGGGTAATTTCCAATATATACAAAATTGAAACAAGTATCCGTTGATTTGACTTGTTCATTTAGCTTTATGGTGTTCTACTGTAAATAATGTGCCCACATTGAATGAATGTGACTTAATTATCAAAATAGGATACTATTATTAAAAAAGTCAAATCAATGGATATTACAATCTTAATTAGACTGAATTCTAAAATTTGTACATATTTTCAAGGAACTACATTCCCTAAACTTAAAATTGATGATATTGGTGATTTATATCCTTGTGTTGGTTTGAGATCCGATGAAGGATCTTTAGAAGCAAATTTTGGACTGCATAAGTTTAAATATGAAGGTAATAATTATCGTTTGTGCCTGGTTTCTCTTGTGACAGAATGTAATAATAATAATATTATTATTACAAATAGCAATGAATGATGATGATATTAACGATATATCTTTGAAAGATGTATGGAATAGAGCTTTATATGAATTTGATAGTCAACAGAAGATAGATGATTTCGAAGATCTTAAAAAGTTATCGAAAAATGAGACAAATTTCTATCAATATCAAGCCAAGGCCTGTTTAATTTTGGGCAGATATAATGAAGCACTTGAATCTTTAACAACGATATTGAATATCGATAAAATTGACACATTTGCACTAAAGTATCGAGCTGAAATTTATTACTTAATGAAAAAATATAAGGAATCGTTGGCTGATTTAGAAAATTTGCTAAAGATTAAAAAAAATAATACGTGGGCAATGGAGGTCCGCAAACATATTTTTATGAAGTAAGTTTAAGTTTACATATGAGTGCACTCTTTTAAGAGCTCTAAAAGAATTAATATTGCTTTTGTATATTAAATTAGACGGTGAATATTATTATTATATATTAAAGAAGCATTAAAAAAGTTTTTATTAACTTACTACTAATAATTTTATAATATAATAGACGGTAATTATAACTTATTTATGTAAATTCTATTTAACGTTAAATTCTATTTCAATTAACTGAATATATGTTAATAGGATGTAAGTATACGTAATGGTTATTTCCAAATTAATAATTTAAAAGTCTTATATAAAATGGCACTTTTTTAATTAACTACAAACATACTAAATGAATAGGGATGGGTATCTAATTGTGTTGTAATTAATTTTAGCCTAACGTTGCTATCAATTTTATTTAACTGCATACTATTTAATTAACAGAGAGTGAGTATAAAGTTAATGAATTATAACAAATTAGCAGCTAAAAGAACTTATCTAATTCTATATTATGTGTTATAGAATGTAAGCGTAAAATTTATTTTCATCAAAGTTGGTTCAATATAAATATTACTTATGTACTAAACTTCATGCAATTTAATCTAAAGGGCGTAAGTAAATTTATTTATGTTTAAATTTCACCATTTAGAGATATGACATTAAATATTATATTCTATTCAATTGCATATATTAAAATAAAAGAGAGTTAGTATATTGAAATTATCATCTTATCGTTTCAAATTAACTTAAATCAATTATTCACTTTACTATTCAATTTATATTTGCTAATTTAGCAAGTGGGTATATAATTTATTTGTCAAAATCAAAATTTAACTTATCTAACAAACTTCGTTTATTCATGTAGATGGTGCGTAATAAGTTCATTAAGTAATTTAAATCAACGTTTAAATTATTTTAAATTTTCTTAATCAACTGTATACATTTAATATAAAAGGGAGTAAGTGCCAAATTTATTTTTAATCTACAATTATTATAAATCACACCAATGGTGTTGAACACCATATAATATTTATTATCAATGCTTAAGGTTATAGACTAAAAATTAAAACTAAAAATAAAACTAGGGTAAGGTTTTTTGGGATTCCGGACATTTTTACTTAATATATCTGGCTTTGGTTACTTAGAAAGTTTTTGAGATATAGCAACTGTGGTGTTTAATACCATTGGTGTGATTTAACAATACCGAATATTTAAGAGCTTACCACAATATCATTGTCTTAATTATATAATAATAGCAGGTATTTATGTTAAAACTAGTTATTAAATAATGCTATAAATTACTTAACAACTGTATATTCACTTAATTAATAGAGAGTCAGTATAAAGTTTTAACTAAAACCAATTCGTTAAATGATTTAACACTAAATATCTCTTTAATTAACCACGTACATTTTAATTTTTTACTAGCATGTAAGAAGTCATCAGAATTAAATGGACATTTTAAAACAGATGTTTTCTTTCTAATCAGATTCATTTGTTTAATTTGATAGAGCGTGAGTATAAAATTTATTGTGGTGGCTTATATATCAAAATAGGTGAAAATATCAGCGTAAGCTGCCATGTTTATTTATATTAAAACCTAGTGCCATTCTAATTAGATGTATTTGTATTAATTTTACAGGAAGTAAGTATGAAATTTATTTATCCCAAATCAGCATTTCTAAAGAACTTAACGCTATATATTCTTTATTCGATAGTGAGCAAGTATAAATAAATTATTCTTAAGTAAAAGATTTTAACATGTAATATTTATATAAATAATTGAATTAGATTGTGAGTATAAAGCGCTTTATATCAAATTAAAATTTACATCTGTATTCAACTGTGTACATTCTAATTTAACAGGTTGTAAGTATAAGTTTTGTTGACATTGATATCGCATCTGAAGTAGCGATTATCTAAAGTAGCGCCCTGGCTAAAATTATAACTTAATGCATGCATGAATATCTAATTCCGGGAACTTAATTTTAGCCAGGCACTACTTTAGATGCAACATTGATGCTTTTTTGTAATCGGCTCATAATGATAAATTTATAGGGAGTGAGTATTTAAGATTATTCGTACAAAATTTCAAAATTACCATTTTGAAGGATCTAACTTTTTTGCATATGATGGATAGAACGTAAGTATAAGTTTTATGTTAATTAAAAGGATAATTTATTATGTCACATGAAAGTGTATGCACATGGAAGTCAATCAGATTTCCGTAGTATTCTTTAAAATTTTTCATATTTCATGAAATAAACTTTTGGGCTATAATAAGTTCCTTGTAAAGATTTGGTATAGACCATGCTTACCCACCCTAAATACTAACAATAGCCTAATTTTGATTTAAATTAACTGTTAATATGCATACGCTACGTGTGAAATAAATCATTTTAGTTTTTTTATTTGAAAAATATTTAAAATTAAGCCTTCTTCATGAATTAAATTTTTTTTAGATGGTAAGTAGGATATCATTTAAAGGAAACAACAACCTTTTATATTTTTGACCAAATGTTAAAATCATTAGGAGGTAAGTAAAATTTTATTTACGGTATTTGTTAAAGTCATTATTTCTAAATTCCACTATATACATATCCAAAAATAAATTTTTAGAGAGTAAGTATAAGATGTGAATAACAAATCAGTAATTCGTGACTATCTAACGATTAACTTTACATGTATTCAAAAGAGAGTAAGTTTAGTTTACTATTGCTGCACAGAAACTAAACAGGATGTTGTTGAAACCTTTTCAAAATTACGTAGATTATTAAGATAATTTGCGGATTATGATATCACGGGTCTCGATATAACAATTAGATATCTCTGCATCCTTTGTTTTAGCTTCAACTCTGACAATAATATTTCTCTGTTTAACTATATTTGTATGCCTAATTCTTAGGGAGTGAGTACAATCTTTATGTTAAAAAATAAGCTCATAAAAAGCATTAATTTTAATAAGTTAACATATGCCGAATTAGATTGTGAGTATAAGTTTATATATATCAAACTTTGTGTATTAATGGATTTAAACTAATTCTACTTCTGATTAATTAGAAAGTGAGTGTGGATTTATTATATCAAACTAAATCAAATAAAGACTTATAATCATATTAATTTATCAGCTTGTGAGTATAAAGTCCAATTAAAATTTGCATTTTGAAGCTGGTAGCCATTACTATTTTCTAATTAACTATATGCATTTTAAATAGGAAGTGAGTACTTTATACTATAATTAGCATCAAGAATAGTGTTTGAATCGGTTACTATAACTCGACTTTAAATCCGGATTGAGCCAATTTTAGTACATGTAACTCTGGTTATATAGACACAAAGAAATTGTCAGATATATCTAGATGTCGGTTTAATTAGAGGCATTTTCATATTAGTATATAGGCTCAAAATTGTAAACAAATGTCGCTATAGCCAGATGTCGTTATTTAAACATGTCGGTGTAATCAGAGTAACGTGTATTAAATCTATTTATAAAATTCTAATTTAGTTGTAAAATTCATATAAACCGGGTTTAAAATGAAGGGTGCCAACAAATCACTATTTTTGGAGTTATAACCGATTCTGACCTCTAATTGAGAATTATGACTAAATAGATTAATACATACATATCAACAGGGGGTAAATAATGAATCTGTTGTTTTAAAAGCATTGGTATAACGATACGTATTAATCTTAATAAGTATTAAATTAGATGGTGAGTTTGGTTTATATACATCATATACAACATTATTACTTTTCCAATGAATTATATTAATTGACAAATTATTAATAGGACGTAAGTATCTAACTTTTAAATGTTTAAAATTAAGATATATATATTTAATTATACATTATTTTTCAGCTTGTGAGTATAAATTTTATGATAAAAAAATATTCAATTGCCTAAATGCTACATTTCTAATTAACCCATATATAATAAATTATTAGCTTGTGAGTATATGGATTTTTCGTGCAAATTAAATTTATATTAGGGAGTGAATAACTGATTATTTTCTTAATTAATAAATATGTTCTATAGAGCGTAAGTTATTAGTTTCATTTCCTAATGGTATACTGTATAAAATTAAATATATGACTATAATTATGCGTTCTAAATTACAGGGAGTGAGTATCTGTAATCTTGCCATTAAAAGGATTTAGCAATAACATTCTAATTAAATTGTTTTGTACGAAATTAGTCGGTTAGTATACTTGTTTTGAAGATTTTAATCTTTTGTATTATTTTAATTTTTAATATGAAATGATTTATAATCATTTAACAGAAAGTGAGTATAACGATAATATTTATATAAAATAAGACTAAAAAGGTTAAAATTAATTATAACTTGTATGCATATTAAATTATCAGTTTGTATGTATAATATATTATTATGTATTTTGCCTTGAAAATTTTGAGTCATGATTTTCAAGATAAAGATTTTATATTTAGTGTCATCCCATATCGGCGGATTTGCGGAATTGAGCCTAAATTCGGTTCTAGATATTTTAATAATGTGATTATAAAACAGATCCTCAAAATCCAATTATTTGTATAAATTATTAAATCTAGGACCATAATTTAGACCAAATTCCGAAAATCCGCCGATATACAAACTGTATAAATCCAAAACTCTAAAAAAGTAGCCATTTGCAAAATTCATTAATCTGGCCAGAGTTTAGTGTTTTGGAAAGCAGAACATGTAACAAATCGTACAGTTTTATGTTGGATGTCAACTATAATAATATATTTATTACACTTCTAATCAATTACATACATATTCAATTAGACGGTGAGTTAGACTTATTCCAAATTTGTAATTTGCTTTTGATTATCTAATCAGTTGCACAAATGTTAATAACAGAGAGTAAGTATAGAATGGCGTTGTATTATATTAGTGCTTAAAAAGAATACTTTAATATAATCATTGAAAAACTTTACTCATTTTAAATTGACAGAGTGTAAGTATTAAAGCACAAGATCATTATTTAAAGGAATTTAACATAATTTTTCTAATAAGCTATATATCTGCTAATCAACAGAGAGTAAGTATTAAGATTTAAAAGTATTTAATATTAAATATTGTTCCTAACTAACTGCAAAATAATAAATTAACAGGATGTAAGTATAATTTATAAGTATAATTTATATATTAAATTTTGTGTTTCAAAATATTAAAATGTAACTGTATTAAACAAGGTGGTGAGTATATTTATTTACGCTAAAGTTAATTAAGGGTAGTCCGCAGTTAAAGGGGTAAAATTTTATAATAAAAGTCATCGCAGTATTATAAGATTTGCCCCTTCAGAGACGAACTACTCCTTAAAATTATTATATCCTAATAAACATCATGCTAAATTGAGTGGGTAAGTATAAACATATAAATTAATATATAATCCGGTTTTTAATAAGAAGTTAACATTACATATTTAATTAATAGGAAGTAATGATGAATTAACTTTAACAAAAATTTTATCATTATAAAATATATTCACATTTTTCTATTTATTCATTAATAGTGTGTGAGTATATAATTTGTGTTAAGTTATAATTATTATATTAAACATTACATAACCTTAATCAACTACATGCGTGTTCAATCAGGGGGTAAATAATATTACTGGCACGATGTGCTTAAGCGTGAAATATTTAATAATGGCCAAAAAGAAAACTAATTTATATATTTAATGGTTATCAGAGATCCCTCCTATGGAAAATGTGATTATTGTAATTCAGATAACACTTCGCCAGCCTGGTGTCGCAATTGTGATCCTAAAAATATAAAAAATAAGAAAAGTGGAAATAAAGATATTGATGAACTTATTGTAAAATTTCAACTTAAAGCAAAAGCATATGAAGATATTATTGAATGGATTCCATATAATAATTTAATCGACCTTAAAGAAATTGGCAAAGGTGGATTCGGAAAAATATATTCAGCGGTCTGGTTAGAAGGAAAACGAAAAATAGAAGGCAATTATAGAAATTACAAGCAGTCTCGAGAAGAATCTTGCATCGTAGCACTCAAAACCTTGAATAATGAGAATAATTCTGTGAATTTTTTGAAAGAAGTAAGTTAAAATTATAATTATGAAATGAATTTTACTATATTGCAATTATTAATTCGTAAATATTATAAAGTTCGAGAATCATGTAGAATGCAGATTGGAGGGTATAGGACTTAAAGTATATGGACTAACTCGAAAAGAAGAAACCAACCAATATTTTATGGTTTTTCAATATGCTAGCGAAGGAGATCTTCGGAAATTCTTGAAATTAAATTTTGAAAAGCTTAAATGGGAAGATAAATTAGAACATCTAATACAGATATCATATGATTTAGATCGAATTCATAAAGCAGGATACTTTCATGGTGACTTTCATGGTGGTAATATTTTACAACATTACGATCAATACTGTGGCCAAGTTCGATCTTATATTACGGACTTAGGATTATCCAGACATAAAAATGATAATAGTTCAGAGAAAAAAATCATCGGAGTTCCACAATTTATTGCACCAGAAGTTTGGTTTGAGGATCCAGTCACGTCGGCGTCAGATATTTATAGTTTTGGTGTTATTATGGTGATGATGTCAAAAGGGAAAGTTCCTCGTGATGATTTAGATAGACACCAAATTTGGTCAGCAATTCAAGATCAAGAAAATCTAATGCAATCAGAATTTGCTCCCGGAACACCTAAATGTTATATTGAATTGGTCAAACAATGCATGGATTTTGATCCGCAGATACGACCAAATGCCAAAGAAATTTGTTTAAAACTTAACAAATGGCTAAATATTTTAAAATATTCTTTTAATAATAATATAAAAAAAGAATTTCTGATTGCAGATAAGAAGACCAAAGAACTAGAGAATAACACTCAAAGAATATCGAAAACTAAAAGCTCAATTGATTCTTTTGTGCTTGCAGCTTCACCAAGTAAACCTATGGATCCTTTAGAAATTCCTGCTGGTAAGTTTTATATTACAGTGTTTATAATTAAACAAATTTGTACTTATTTTATATTGTCATTTAGATGATTGAATTAAGCTTTGAAAATTTAATGAAGCTTAAATGTTATTTTGGATTCATAGTATATTTTGATAGCCTTAAAACTTTTATGTACGGGATAATAAAGTGATCTATAACATCTATATAACATAAATAACAGTCTATCTTATTTTAATGTTTCTAATTCCTGTAAAAAAATATTAACAATCGAGGGCGTAGTCACATTATTTTCTGATTATTAACTTAATTTAAACGAATCATAAAACATGAATTATTCCAAATTGTAAGTGATAAATAAAAGAGCATCAAACACGAAAAAAGCTTCTAAATTAAACAACCAACACAATTAACTATTTATGAAGCACACAACCAAATATATTTTTATATTAATCAGATCGTTAAATATTATAATCAAACTGTGATCAATATAATAATGATTGTGGTCCGCATGACTGAAATGTGTGCCGGGTATACAGTATAGTTGGCGGTAGAATTAATTTTGAAAATTATCGAATTACGGCACGTGCCGTATTTTTTGCCGTAATTGCCGCAATTATAAATACGGAACCAAAATTAAGCATATCGACCAAAAGCCTGGATCGGAATTCATCGGAAACAGGTCGTAATAAGTAATGCTGAAACGTTCCGATGTATACCGATCCAGAATTTTGGTCGATTTTCCGAATTTTGGCTCCTCCACATAATTACGGCAATTAGATGCTATGCCGTAATTAATTCTACCATATGGTAGAATGCTGTAATGCCGTAATTCAGTAATTCTACCATATGGTAGAATGCTGTAATGCCGTAATTCAGTAATTCTACCACCAACTATAGGTATACATGTCGGTTTATTGCGTAGTAAAGATTCGTTAAAGTTAGGGTTAGTATTTAGAATATGGTTAGAAATTTGCTATTATAAAGTAAAACCGTTCAAGGAAAACTTTTTGTTAGAACACTAAGAGTGGTTTCTTATATAGTTTTTCGAGAAATAAGGGATTTCTGACAAAACAAACGTTTCTTCCTGGCAGTTCTTCAATGTGTGCCAGGTTGGTGGAGCATAAGCCACAAAGATCTGACGTATCACGTGTGAATTTTCAATACGAATTTACGATCTTTGTCAGTACCGATACTGTAAAAATAACGATAACGATAATTTCATATTTTATTTAACGAATTATAAAAGAAAGTTGTTAAATTTATCAATTATTAAATTTAAACTTTTGTATTGTTAAAAAATATTGAAACAGCAAATTATCAAAGTAGAAATTTATTGAAATAAATTTTTTTTTTAATACAATAAATCAATTTAATTGATTGTTTAAAATATTTTTTCTCAGATTATGTTTTTTTTTATTGTGCTTCCTTTTTTTCCAACTTGGAATTGCTTGAGGATCAAGATTTTCTTTACTTTTTCTAGCTTTAGCATGTGATTTTTGTCTAGTTTTATCAGAACTTTCAGAATTGTAATGTTTGGTAGATTCAATTTGAACATATATTATAGTACTATTTTTAATACAGGTTGGATCTGCATTACTGTTATAAAGAAAGGAGATAACTAGACAAATGATATTGTTTTTGATATATAGTATTGTCTAGTAAATTTTGTTCAATATAGCATGAAACTACAAACCATCATTTTGATAATCATTCTTAATTTTTTTCAAAAAAGTATTGAGTATAGTATTATTGATTTTCTTGTTTATATTAATTTCTTTGTTCATATCGATTTTCTAATTTATTTGGTTTAATTTACTTTAAAAAATAATTTAATTAAGTTTTATGTTTTATTTTAATATTTATAATTTAAAAATAAATACTAATTTCTGTTCATAATATGAAGATTCTGATAAATCTTGATTAAGCAGTTCTGCTTGTGGATGTTCTTGTATATCAATAGGTTCTATATACAGTGAGACATAAAAAGAACTGTTTTTTACAACTTTACTTAATAAATTAATATAAAATTTCTTAGTTATAATATTTATTACACTATTTCAATTATAATTTATTTCATCAAATATAATATATATAAAGACTATATAGTTATCAAAAGTTAATAATAATAAAAAAATTCAATATTCAAATATAAAACTTTCTTACAACTATATTCTGATACTTGTAGAACATTCTGTTCATATCAACTGAATATGTGTATATTCTAATTTCATTATTAATAATATAAAAAAGATTATATTAACTTATACTTAATATTGAAAATTTGTTTTCTATACTAGTTTATTAAATAAAATTTATATTAATTGTCTCTCAACTAGGACACATAAATCATTTTGTAACTTGAAAATAATTTGAATATCTATATACAAAACTAAGCAATCATCAGTAATAAAAGTTTCCATATTAAATATTATATACTAAATTATTTATATAAGATTATATGTCTGTGTTCTTATAAAAACAATATCTTTCAGTATGCCAAAGCCATACTTAACATAATTGTTAGTGTTATTTTCCCAAATAAGCAAATTTGTATAAAATACAAGAGCTTAAAAACAGTGATGACTCTACAAAAGTTCAAGTACTTTTATAATAATAGATATGAATTATAATATTCATATTTAAATTTATAATAATATTGATCTATTTTTAAAAAATCAGATATGCAGAAATTTTTTTTATTTTATTTATTACATATACTTGATCTTCTTTAATAATATAATGTTTTGAATTATGGACCTATCTTTAAAAAGTTTGCAAGATATAGAAAGTGTATAATAAATAAATTTTTTATAAATAATACAGTTCTAATATATTATATTTAGTACTTGAATTATTAGTAAATATAATTATTAGTTCTGTTTTCAGTTCATACCTATATAATACATATAGTAGAAAAATTAGTTTTAATAAATTTAATTGAAATTATTTATTTATTAGTTATTTTTTAATAAATTTATTTTAAAAAAGATAAATATTATATTAATTACTGTTTTTTTTAAAATAACTTCAAATTCATTAAAAGTTACTAGTAATCTAAAAAGAAAGGTACCAATAGTATAACTTGTATAAAATAAAGTAATAAAGGTATTAAGTAGATCAAATAATATAAATAAATCAATATAACATAATTTACCTACTTGTTGAATTTTCTTATATATTTAGTACATTAGCCTAGTTATGATATAAAGAATAAATACTTTTTTAGTATATGCATTATATTTCTTAATGCTATTTTATTATTTTCTGAAATATTGTACTTATTAATTAATTATTTTAGATAATTAAACATTTTTATACTATTACAATCACTCAATACAGTTTTACAATAGTAATAAAATAATTTAGAAATATAATTATAGTCTGAATTAGTAGATCAGTTTGCAAGTAATTTAAGTAAATTACTATTATTTGTGATATAAAGATGAAGCTCATCTTCATAAGAGTAAAGTACTGATATAAAAAAATATTTATTATTAAACAGTTTTTAAATATTTTTTTGTATATTATCATTTATATATCTAAAAATTAATAATTTGGCTAAATTAATTATATGGTTATAGATAAATTTAATATTAATCTCTAATGAATAATCAAGTTCAAGATGACATCTTTTTAATTACAGATAAATACTTGCATTGCAGTTTATATTCTGAGCCTAGAGTGATTATGGATTCTTGGTTTCACAATAGTTTTGTTTTTTTTAAATTCATTACCATAAATATAATATTGCTTTTCTTAAAAAAGCATATAACTTCTCTTTATATTATAATCTTTGCTTTGTGACATTGTAGTCTTTGATTATAATTCAAAGATATGAAACCATTTTAGTACCATTTCTTTATTATCAATGTTCACAAATCTATCAAATTCAAATTGTAGTATTTCAAAGTTTTTAGTGATTTAATATAAAGATAATTTATTAAAATTTTTTAATATATATGTGTATGATTTAGAAAGTACTAACTTTAAAGGTTCTGATAAATTATTCCAGATATGTATCTAAAATAAGCTTTTTTTTTAAAAAAAAATATACTGTATGTATATAAATATATATATATATATATAAAAAACTATTTAAAAAAAAAATTATGTTTGTTTAAAAAATTCTTTTTTGCTTCTCATAAATATAAATATTAAAAAATAATTTTAACAGTTTTTCTTTACTGTTTTATGAATCTTTGTAGTCTTTATAAATATAAGAAAAGGGTTGTAATTGAAGGGCATAGACAATGTACTAATTTGGTTTAAAAAGAAAATAAATTGATTAAAAAATAACTTTATTATTAATTATATTAATTAATTTATTGTGTTATTTGTATATATATACAGTTTAAGTATAGCAGTTAGAAGCTAATTTGATTTGAGTTACTAATTGGTGTAACTTGTATGCCAACAACCTGGCATACATTGAAAAATTGCTTCTTTCTAATCATGTTATATGTATTACATCTAATCTTGAAATCTGATTTGTAGTTTAGAGAATATGACTATAGTCATACTACAAACCTAATACATATTTCAAATATGATTGTAATCATTAAAAGATTTTTGTATAATTGGCTATTTAAATTAATTTAATTCTACATTATTTATACAATTAAAGTACTTTTAAAAATCAAATTATTAAAAATAAACAAAAAAAAAGTATATATAAAGTTATATTAGAGTTATATAACTTAATTATTAAAAATAATCAAAATCATTTTTGGTTTTAGAAAAGTTAGCATAATAGTGACTTCTTAAAATTAAATAAAATTAGATCATTATTATACAAACTTCTCCAAAACAAAAAAGAATTTTGCTTATTTTAATAGTAAAGTCTTACAACTTTCTATATATTTCTTTTTTGTTATTCTTGTAGTTTAATTTTTTTAAAAAATACTTTAAATTATATAAATATATAAAATTAAATTGAATTAAAAACCAATTATATAAAAATCTTTTTATAAGATTTTGGTAGCTAAAGTTAAGATTGGCAAAAGCTAATACTTTTTTATTAATAAAACTATTTCTAAAACCTAATTTAACTCTAAAAAAGAAAAACTAGTAAAAAAAAACTAGTAAAAAAAAACTTTAAAATTTTTAAAATTTAAGTTAAGAATATTTCAAAATCTTAACTTCAACTATTACAATAATTAATATAATAATGTATGCATAATTTAATTTCAAATTTAGTTTGCTTAAAATTTTACAGATCTATTGCAATGTTTAATTTTAAATTATCAAAATAGCATAAAAGTTATTAAGTAATTTATAAAAAACTTGCAAATTAACTAATTATAACTAGATGAATACAATATGGATCATAGTATAAACTATTTGCTTAAAAAGCAGTTTTGATAATTTAATTAAATTTCATAAGTACCATACTGCTTAATATATTTTAATATAAAAGTTTATTAAAAATATTAACAATTATAAATATTAATTTTGTTACTAAAAAGAAATAATTTTGACAAACTAAATGCCTAAATAATTTTTTATTAAGAGAAATAATGCAAACACAAATCATATAATACAAAATATTTTTTATATAAATACTAGATTGTTGATGCAATTATAATTTTAGTAATACTCTAATAAAACTCTCTGAACTTTATACATAAAATAAACTTGTTTTTAATAAAAAAGTTTTATATAAATCTAAATTTTGATAACAAATTTTTAGTTAAAGATCTTGTAAAGTAATATAAACTTTATAATATTTATATATTTCTCTGTTCTTAATATATTTAAAATATATAAAAAAATATATTAGTTTATTAAAATCAATTCATAACTATCAATGAGTTATAACTAAAGATAAAACACTGTACAGCCTATACAGTATTTTATTGAATAGGTATTTTTTGAGAATGCATAGTGCAATTTTCATAATTCTGGCCAGCTGGTATAATTCTTGCCAGCTTTATAATTCTGGTTTGAATTATCTATTAGAAATTAGTTCAGATCAGGCTGTAAAAAAAACAGATCTGCATCACCTGATAATAGAATTCATCATTCATAATTCTGGTCAAATGTACAGATCATTTGACTATATTTAAAGTTGTTTTGTTTTAGATTTGGCCAAATGATTTGCAAATTTGATCAGAATTATCAATTTACCAATATGCAGAGAAAAAATAAAAAAAATACAAAATAACAAAAACTGATATTTAAACTAACTTTGAAGCATTAATTAAAAATAAGAGTTCAAGTTTACATATATAAAGTAGATATTTTATATATATAAATACAAAATCTACTAAATAAAAGACTTAAGAGACTAAGATTGTACAAGCTATATAGACTGTGTAATCTGCATAGTAGATTCAAAAAAGCCTCAATTTTTTCATATTGAGTTATAACTAATATTTGATCTATCTGAGTATTTTCTGTACAGAACTTAAGATCTATAAATAACTTTGATCTATAGTGTATGCATTCTTTTTTAAAAATTAGTAATTTCTATAAGTCTAATTATTATTAATTTTTTTTTTTTAAATATTAAGGTGAGTACTTGCGACCCAGGATTTTATTGATAGTACATTCAGCTAATAGTTGCATTACAAGTACAGGGGGCAACCTTGGAAAGAGTGTACAACTAGCCACTTGTGCAACTTTAGTCATTGTCTAAATTAAGTAGTCTGCCTAAAGGTTCTACACTAGCTGCCATACCTGGAACCTGCTTGTAGGTTCTCTATTTAACCACTTTGTTCCTGTATTCACCCACTTACCTACATCTACCAAGATGCTCTGGTCGATACCAGTTCAAATATGCCATGATAACTAAGTCTTTAAAGCAGTTCACTCACATAGGGAACCTTTGACCTTGTATTAAACCTTCTAGAATCTTCTGTATTCCATTCTTACAGCTGATCTGGTATCACTATGGCCGAGATCAACACTGGCAGTCAGGGCGTACCATTTAACCACTATGCTCTTGTAGAGTTCACCCCAACCTCGGTACTGACTTCACAACATATTCCTACTACTTTGGTATTCAATTCAAGTTTCACCAAACTTCCAAACCAGATAGCCCAGAAAGGCAGGTTGTAACTATATACCTCTGGTTTACATGTTTGCTGCCATATAACCTTTTTCTTCAGAACTCAGAAATTTCTGCGGCCTGGTTGGTTCCATTTAGCCCCTCCTCAAAGGAAAGCTCTTTGCTCAGTTTCACAATTTCTAGCTTCATTTCATAGGTCTAGTCTTTACAGTAGCACCGTCGAAAGTTCAGGTTACCTCTCTACTCAGGTTTTCCAAGTGGGCTTCCATCTTCCTACCTGGTTCCCATGATGGATCTGTATTGATTTACTGACAATTACTTTAAAGACACCACATTTCAATGACAATCACTTTACTGACAAGCTTATTTTACAGACAATTTATTCACCGACAAACAATTTACCAACAAGCTTGTTTTACCAACAAGCTAAGTTTTATCAACATAAAGATCACTGACAATTACTTTACCAACATGATTAAATTTACTGATACATTTATTTTATCAATACTAAAATTCACTGACAATATATTTCACTGACAGTAAAACTATTTACAATAAAATTTAACAATGCACAACTTCAATATATACACTATATTATTAACATGAAGAGAGGATTGGAATTAG
>CAJVQA010005970.1:0-15450 GCA_910591915.1 Cetraspora pellucida
GGTTAGCTATTACAACTATTTTTACAGAGATGAGAGTATAGCTAGTCACACATGTAACTTTTGGTTGCCTATTTAAGTAGTCCACCCTAAGGTTCTACACTAAATACTGTACTTATAACCTACTAGAAGATTATCTATTTAAACTCTCTAATCATCCACTCTGTTATATTGGAATTCCTAACTAACCTTTCATATATACCTAACTGGTATACTGTCTAAGCAGTATAGTACCTACTCTTTTTGTACTAGTTCCTAGATCATTACATATTTCAGAGTATGTCATCTGCCAGTAAGATGCAGAGGGCTCCCTGTTATTAACTATCTACCTATTTTTAGAACACTAATACAGGCTACTCTTGCAGAGTTCACTCAGACCCCAGTACTGACTTCACAGCATATCTCTAGTACTTTTAGTATACCTTTGCTTTGAACTCAGACTCCCAATCCAGATAGCCTAGAAGGACTATGACCTGTCCTTGGTATATTGAGACTGGCCCAATATCCTTTTTCTCTAGTCTGAAATCCAGCAGTCTGGTTGGTAATATCTCTCACTTGAGGTTCTTGCCTGCCCAAATCCTTCACATTGGTATCCATTTCCTAGGGCTAGCCTTTACAGTAGTATTATCAAAGATCTGTGTTACCTCTCTGCTTAGAATTTCCAAGTAAGCTCCAGCTTCTCAGTTCTATAGATTTACATGACCTGAGGACTTATTTTAGATTTGCACTGCCTGGTACTGGTTTGCATTCCTCTGTGTAACAAGTTACACAGATGCCCCAGATCTGCCAGTTATACTAGTGTGATCATAGTTACAAGTATTCTATCTCAACTAATCGACAGAATGTCGTCACTATAATACCATCTATATATTACATAGGTGATTATCCAAATTTCACCATCGGTAGGTTTTGAACTCACAACCTACCACTTGGGGGTATAACAACTTATCCACTTTACTAAGTTACCACACTCTCAATAATAAAAAATTAATCTATATACTGTTATTATCTTAAACTGTTTATTTGTTGATATATAGTAAAGTAAACTACTATATCACCATCTCATATACTGTATATTTGTAATAGTTAATCACTGTATTGAATAATTTTGTTACTTGATTGTATTGTATTAAGAAGGATGCAACACTGTAATAATATAATGAAAAAAATAAAATGTATTTTTAAATTTGTATATCAAAAACAAATTAATATAGTATATAAATAAAAATATTAAATATTAAAAATTTTTATAATAATTAAATTATAGTAAGTATTTTAATATAAGAGTATTTTTATATAGAATAATACTATTTAGATCATATTAAATACTAAAATTTTATTATTTTTTTAGTTATAAATTTTAGTTAAAAAATTATTAACCTATTGTTTAACTAAAAATTTTAAATATTATAATCAAAAAATCAACAAAATTTTAGTATTTAACATGATATATACAGATTAAAAAAGTAAATAAAGGTTAATAAAGATTAAATAAAAAAATTTACCATTATTCTACTTTATATATACTAAATAATAACAACATAACAAAATAACAGCAAAATAACAGTAAAATAATAGAAGTTTGTTAATATTAGTAACATAATAATAACATATTAGTGAAATAATAAAATATTTCTATTATTTTATTTTTAACTACTCTAATCAATGTTTAAAAATTCAATTTTATTTTAATATGCAGAAAAAACCTAGCAATTCTTGTAAATTCAACAAAAGATTGCATAACATGTGTCGGAGATAGAGATGTGAACCGAACATTGAACAGATAATATAAATAATCTATGGGTTACTTTAAACCGGTGAATATCCATAGATTTAAAATAACCCGTAAATTATTATATTATTCAAAATTTACGGGTCGCATCACTAGTCGGAGAGTTAATATGTTAGATTTGTCAAATTAAGATGTATGTACTTAAATTTTATATATAAATTTTATAAAATTTCTTTTATTTTTTAATTTTCTTCGAAGTTTAATATAAAAGTTAAGTTAAAAACTTCAGATACTTATCTTTGAGTATCTGAAGATTTTTGTACGAAAAAATAATCTTGACCCTAAAGTTGAACGTTTATTTACAATGTTTCTTAGTCAAAAAACTGACACACCATTAATTATAATAATATATGGTCCTTAAATTAAAAGACCGACTCACCATCAAAAAAATTATGATGAAATATTTACAATATTTTATAGTGGGGCAGTTTTTTAACTTAAGAAACATAGTAAAAGAACGTTCAACTTTAGGAACAAGATTATTTTCAACTTAATCAATAACTATTATTCAAACTTTGTATAAAGAATCTTCGTGAACTCAAGAACAAATATCTAAAATTTTAAAATTGATTTTTATTTTAATTTCGATGAAAGTTATAAATAAAAAGTTTTATAAAATTTACTTGTACGTCAATTAATTTGATCAATAAGTTTGCAATTGTAAACATGTCGGGCTGACTGATAACTAATTTATACGGTTTAAAAAACGCACCTATGGTGTTTTACACCTATGCAGGCATTATCTCAAAAACTGGCCAATTAATCAGGACGAGGTGTTCTAAGTAAAAATGGTCTATACCCCTGAAAACCCTTCCCGAACCTTAATACTAACCTAAAAACTAATCCAAACATGAAAAAATTCAAGTCAAAAATTTCTATAAAAAACTTAGAAAATTTATAAAACCATATAATAGGTGAAAAACACCATAGGTGCGTTTTATAATAATAGTTTTTCAAATTGTATCATTTCACAATTTTTACTTGTTTTTTTTTTTTTTTATATCAATAGGTTTAGAAAAGCGTTACCTTTCACTATACAAAATAATCTCATTTATTATTATTGTGGGTTTGTAAAAGATACATAAAAATAAATAAAAAATAAATAAAATAGACACACAAAATAATCGTTATTATTTCATCCAGCCTTTTTTTTTTAGATTACTTGGCAATGATTAATAAAGTATTAACATAAATTCAAAAAAAGAAATTTTTATAATAATTAGTAAGAGATCAGAACTGGTTATAAATTCAAGAAACCGAATTTGATTTACGTGTAAATGAAAACCGAGTGTTCGTATTGAGGATAAAAACTCGTGTTTTAATTAGATTGTAATACGCGATACATATTATTTAATAGACACTATGTAGTTTAAAACACTTGTCAATTGATGATGCACTTTTACGAAAATCAGATAAAAATAAACCAAATTTTACGTAAGTTAAAAAACTGGTTTATGTAACCGAATTAAAGAGATTACTTGAATTTTTTTTAAAAAGTTAAATTATATTAATCAGTTCCAACCTCTTTAATTAATCATCATTGTTAAATTTCTTTTCATGAATTGTAAATGGGAATTTATAGATACATACGTTACGTATATAATAATTTAATATGTATACGAACGATTGAGAAATTCCAAATCCGACCTAACTTTCCGGACGATCATCCGGACCCAACTTGATACCTAGACTCCTAAGTTTATTTACTTCATTGCTAAGAAATTCTAATTTAGCTTCAAGACGAGTAATTTTATCATTTTCAGGAGACTCATTATTAGGATCACCGACTTGAAGATTATTTAATTTTTCTTCGAGTTCATTATAAGCATCTTCTTTTTCTTTAAGTCTTGATTCCAAATGTTGTATAGTTTCACTAATGAATTTTTCAGGATGATTATCACGAGATGCAGCAATACGAGCATCAATTTCACGTTTTTGAAGTTTTGATTCAAGTTCTTTAATATATTTTTGAAGATTAGAAACTAAATCTTTGTTTTGTTGATTTGTAGAATCATCACCTTCTATTAGATTTTCTTGTTCTTTTAACTTAGATTCAGTATGAGATAAAGCAGCACTAGTGATTGCAAGTTTACTTTCGAGTGAAGATATTGTCTTTTCAAATTGTTCTATCTCTTGTTCAGAAACCACTCTTAATTTTATTCCGGGACAAGTATTCTTTAAGAATTCCATTTCATCATAATTATCTTGATGTAATGCTAATTCAGCCGAAGTTTTTGCATATTTTTGAGATAATTCAGAATAAGAACGTTTTAATTGCAATAATTGATCTTCCAAAGCCTCATAATCTCTATCTCTTTGTTGACCAGGGTTAATATTATTCATATTATTCAAATTATTGTGATTAAAAGTATTTGAAGGAGATGTAGGTGGTATTCTAGAGGGAGTTTCCCTACCACCTACGGGAGTAGATCTTCCGGGAATTCCAGAAGAAGAAGAAGAAGGAGTCATCCTTCCAGGTAATCCAGAAGTAGTAGTAGAAGAAAATTTTCCAACAAAATCATTAGTTGGAGTACACCTTCCAGGAATTTTAGCAGCAGAAGAATTTTTTTCTGAAAAACCGGAAGAAGAATGTTTAAGACCAGTTACAAAAGGAGATTGAGAAACTTTTTCAGGACTAATAGAACCACCATCTTGAGATCTTTGAGAATTTTGAGCAGCAGCAGCTTTTAAAGTAGAAATTTCACTTCGAAGTTTTAAGACTAAATTTTGTAAATGAGTAACATCATTCCAACCAGCTTCTTCTTGATTTACAGAAGCAATATTTTTGATATTTCTCGCACGATTAGCATATTTAAGAGTGCTAATAGTTTCATTAATATTATATTCAATGGGAGATACACAAGCAATCATTAATGTTTGGGCATTTCCACCAAGAGAATCTTGTAATAAACGAGTAAGTTTAGAATCTCTATAAGGTACATGGGTAGTATGTCTTGCTTTGCTAGGATCACCAAGAGCTGAAATTACATTTCCCAAAGCAAGTAAACCAGAATTTATGGAAATTCCTTCTCTTGCACGATCACCGCTTGCAGCAGTACGTTTTAACTATAATTTAAAATAAAATTAAAATTAAAATTTAAAATAAAATTAAATTAAAGTGGAAGTTAAAAAATTTTTTTTTAATTTAATAATAAATAATAAGTAGTAATAAATGATAATAATTATTTACACGTTCACTTCCAGCCAAATCGACGAAATGGAATTTACTAGCTATTGTAACCCATTCACCATCATCGAATTTATCTAGACTTGAATTTGTTCTTGAAGAAGGTTGACTTCCAAATCTAGAAGAAGCAGGAGTTCCAGGCCTTGAACTAGGAGGAGACGTAACAGGTTGACCGGCCGAAATACAGTTATGAGGGATGAATTTTTGTTGCACCATCGTGACAGAGAATATTGCATGAGAGCGAGAGGATTTAGAGTTCATATCAGTAACACCGACCTGTCGGTTCAATGAACCACGGGATAAATGGCTGTAATAAGAGAAATAATAAGAGAAATAAAAATCAATAAAAGTCAGTTGATAAAATTTTTTTTTATAATAAAAAAAAATAAAAATAAAATAAATACCCACTCCATAACTTCATCTACATTATTAACTTTTAATTCTTGTAATCCAGTCCAATATATATTACCCCTAGAATCTTCACGTATCATGACAGGAGGTCTTTCTTCCTCATTACCCTCACCAAGAAGATCAATCAAATCTTCATTATGAATCTCAATAAACGAAACTTTTATTGAGAATTTATGAGATTTGTATTGCCCAGAATTCACCAAAGAAAAAAGCGAATTCATTGTACGTGGAATTATTCCTTTTGATTCAGGAGGTAAAGTGCTATCATCAGCAGTTCCCATTGTATGAGTCTTTCCAGAAGAAGTCTGACCATATGCCAAAATAGTCACATTATAACCTAAAAGAATAAAAATTTGGAAAAATAAAAATATGTAAGACTAAGTAAATATTTTATTAAATTGATTTTTAATTCTGAAAGATATAGTCACATTATTTAAAAATTTTTTATATATAAAGCAGACCTCATTCTTATTTAATCGAATCAAATTCTTGCAGATAGATCATTTTACTCACCCTCCAAAAATTTTGTAATCATATTCCCAATAGCTCTTTCATAAACTTCTTGTTGGGTAGATTCAGGGGCAAAAACATGATCAAATTGAAAGATTTGCCTCTTTTCCGTATCAACAACTATTTGATTTTGATTATAAGGAGAAACCGATATAACTTGACGTTGAAATCTTGCTGGTAAATTGATTAAATCATCTTGTGTAAGGGGCTTGATCCTTAGCGCTATTTAATTGATAAATTTATTAAAACATTAATTATATGTTTCCTTTCTTTTTAATCATGTTAATTGTCTCATTATATAAATTCCAATTTAATAAATTTACCAACTTGCACTGAGGTAGACGTTCCTCCGTTAGAAGACATGATTATAAAACAAATACTTTTTAAAAAGTATTTTATAAGATCGATCGATAGATCGATATAGTTTTTTCTATAAGTTAATTAAAACTTTAGCCCAGCCCGCTGGTTAATGATATCCGAATTTTTATGATATAATATAGATAATCGGTTATTTTAGTAAATAAATTTTAATCCAGTCAAGACCAAGAAATGAAATTTCACAAATAAGAAAATCACAAGGAGTAATTACGAGTAAGCGTTCGACTAGGGACATAAAAAGAAAGGAATAAGAATCCTGGTGGATCATACTACAGCATTTGTTTATAAATACCTTGTACGAAATAGATCAAAAAAGGAAAATGTGTAACGATAATGACTGTTTAAAGTTCTTTTGTGTCCATTCAGGAAGTACACAATTAGTATATCGATCCTGGGAGCGTGGCGTCCGACATATTTATCGAACTTCTTTGTTTCGATACACGAGAATACGTAATTAAGGACATACATGCATTGCATTTTATATTTGCAAGATTAACATTTTTTACATATTTTAATGAGTGCAACCTAAATTCTGTATGATACAGTTGAAGCGTACTCAAAAATTCTTTTTTAGTAAATTTTCGGTTGTACGTATTGTCTTATTATTACGAACGTGATTGCAAATTGAAGATAAATTACATAATAATAATAATATACTTTAGATGGTTAGTACGTGTGTAAGTTTATAACTTCTTTAAATACTTGATGAAATTAACATTGTTTTTTACTTTTTTTTCTAAATTAGTCTCACATGAATACGCATGCTTTATATTTAAAACTGAACTACGTAATTTTGCTGTTGCATTTAATGACTTGTACATAATTGATTAAGAAATATTTCATTTAAAGAAATGTTAAGCCCATTATATGTTTCCTTTACTTATTTTATTCTCTTATATACGTATTGGAAGAAAATAACATCAATATAAAATTCCATAGTTCATTATCGTTATAAGATTGATTTTTAATTTAGGTATTGGCTTTTCCTCGTGAACTTGTTTTCCCAGTTTGTTTAATAAAAATTTCATTCGTATATATCAGAATTTGGCGTTGACAAAAATAGAATAATAGAACATTTAAAGTTTTTTTCGCTGCGTATAGTATAAAAGATTTTTTTTTTATAATTGTTTTAAAGACCAAATAGATATTTACAATAAAATATAAAAATCTAATAATTAAGGAATGAATCCGTTTAAAAAAACAGTCCGGGTTACCTGCCGGTTAATTGTTAGCATACCCGGATAATTGCACGGGTAGGTAAGTACATAATAGCACGGTTATAGAAAATATTCGTTACTTTCTTTTTAACCAGGTAGCAGAATCTGAGTAGCCCGGATACAGGTTCAATCCTTACTAATAATAAAAATTTTTAATAAAAATTTTTAACAGAAAAATAGAATAGAATGATATAAATGTCACCCTTAGTCACTGCTATTACGTTAATGAAACTTTTTCGCAAAAAAATCATGGCAATATTAAACCTGAAGATGTTATCTCTTGACTTGGCTTAAATTATTGTAGTTGCATTTAAAAAAATTTTTTTTTGTTATAATGCTAATAGTCATAATAATAATAATCGATTTTACTAAATTTAACCATTTAAAAATTATTGGTTTTCATTTGGCGACATTCAAATTTTTAATGTCCTAGTAAATTTACGGCAAAATTATCACTGTTTACACTTAGCGTTAGTACGCTAATGTACGTATGTACGTTGTAAAAGGCAAAATGGCTTCCGAAGTATGGTTTGGGATATACATATCACAAATGTAACACTATAAACAATGCACCAAAGCTGCTTATATTACTCTAATAATGGAAGAGGCGTAGATAGATTTGGTTCGATCAATTAGTGCTCTAAATTACATCACGGATCTCTTGATATGGAATCATGGGGGTAAGTTAGTGGAGCAAAGAACTGATTCAAGTGCTGAATTCGAGGGGAGTTGAGTTGTTCTCTATTGAAGGTAAGTTATTGGTCGCTTATATATTTTTTTACATATAAGAATTCGCCAAATTCACTAAATTCGTTAAATTCACTAACATTTCTAATTTATCCAATTCTAAAATTTCTACAATTTGCTACATTTTTAAAAGTTTGAATATTTGAAAATTTCTGTCGACCAAACTTGTGATCCGGAGGAATATATTTGACTTCCACAACGTATGTAAATAATGCTGACTGGTCTACTCAACTATAACTAATAATGAACCATAATTTGTGATAGTGATTTCTAATTTTCGAAGAGCTTTAATTATTTTTACATCGTTATTACTGTATTATTCGGTGTTATAATTTTGGTTCTATATTTGGTACTATCATGATTGTATAACATTCATAGCATCTTTCTTAAAACTAAATACAACATCATAGGCAAAAGTTTGCCCGATTTGTGACATAAATCAATCGTCAGGTTAACTCATTTATATGCTTTAAATACTTTTTGAGAACGTAACGATTCATCGACAAAAATTCATCACAAACATCATAGACAGCTTTAGAAAAATACCAAGGTTCATTTGGCAAAAGAATCTAAAGCTGCAATATTTACTTAAAAAATATTTACGCTTTCTATCAGCTATTGAATAATATGTAACCAATCATGTATAAAATGTTGGGAAAGCAGCAGCAAATAAAAGTAACTTTGTTCAGACTATGAAAGATCCGAATAATTGATTGTGATGGCGTTTTTTTAAAAAAAATAAATTAATTGCTCTACTAATAGTATAAGTTCCTTTAGTGCTCTAACAAAAAGTTTTCGTTAGGCAATTTTAATATATAAACTACTCTCTTCTAATCCCAAACCCTAACCCTAACCTAAGAGCTTTAAAGAATTTTTGCTGCGCCGCGAACCTGGCACACATTCAAGACATGCTTAAATTTATAACAAGTAATTTTTAGTCAAAATAACAGCAAATTAGAAAATTAGATCATTTTATAAACAATAGCGATAGAGGGAAAATAGCTTCAGCTCCGAATTAGCAATTAACTACGTGCGTACGTACGTTGCTCGATAGTGTTAGTTACACGAATCTTAAATTAGTTCAATGTAACAACGTTAATTTAAAATAAACTTTACGTACGTACGTACATATGAATAGTACAAATTCTGTTTCTCGTTTTTTCATACGTCTTAAAAAAATGAATCAAGAAAATGCGTCTAACTTGAATAAGATGGGATATAATTATCTCAATGGAATTGGAGTTGAAAAGGATGAACATAAGGCATTCATTTATTATCAAAAATCTGCTGAGATGGGAAATGCTAGTGGGATATATAATGTTGGATATTGTTATCGTAATGGAATTGGAGTTGAAAAGGATGAACATAAGGCATTCATTTATTATCAAAAATCTGCTGAGATGGGGAACATTAATGCAACAAATAATGTTGGATATTGTTATCAACATGGAATTGGAGTTGAAAAAGATGAACATGAGGCATTCATTTATTATCAAAAATCTGCTGAAATGGGAAATGCTTATGGAATATTTGCACTTGGCAACTGTTATAAAGATGGAATTGGAGTTGAAAAGGATGAACATAAGGCATTCATTTATTATCAAAAATCTGCGGAGATGGGAAATGCTAGTGGGATATTTGCACTTGGTAACTGTTATGAAGATGGAATTGAAGTTGAAAAGGATGAACATAAGGCATTCATTTATTATCAAAAATCTGCTGAGATGGGAAACAATAGTGGAATGTATAATGTTGGAAATTGTTATGAAAATGGAATTGGAGTTAAAAAGGACGAACATAGGGCATTCGAATATTTTAAAAAATTGGCAGAAATGGGAGATAATGGTGCAATGAGTCGACTTGGATATTGTTATCGGAATGGAATAGGAACACAAATAGATATACAAAAGGCTAATCATTGGTATCAAATGGAAAGAAACAATTCTCACGAAACGATTAAATCAACACATGAAAAATTTGATATTCATGATGTTGTGAAAAAATTATTAGATGATAATAGATATCAATTAACATGGATTCCTTATAATGAATTTAAAAATATCAAAGAAATTGGTCAGGGTTACTTTGCAACTGTATATAGTGCGAGATGGATAAGAAAATCTAAAGAATATAGTGAAAATGTTATATTTGCGCTTAAAAAAATCCATGATCAAAATTTTTTAGACGAGGTATTTTATTGTCATTTTTATTATTCATTATTATTATTATTATTATTATTATTATCTTTTCTTTGTTAACATACTTTTCTTAAAGCTGAAAGCGTATTGTGAAATCGGATATGAGAATCCTTCATTTTTAAAATGCCATGGTATATCAAAAGATGAAACTGGAAAATATATCCTTGTTTTAGAATATGCAGCGATGGGTTCTTTAAATAAGAATCTTAATTCTATAGCGAAAATGAGATGGAAAGATAAATTGAAATTATTATATTGCATAACTTCCGATCTTGTAGCTATCCATTCTCAAGGACTCGAACATCGAGATTTACATAGTGGTAATATTTTACAAGATAATTTATGTAGCGCGTATATCGCTGATTTAGGACTTTCTAAAACGAGTAAAAAATTCGGTGTTGAATATTACATTGCTCCAGAAGTTTTGATGGATCATAAAATGTTTACACCAGCAGCTGATGTTTATAGTCTTGGCGTTATTATGACAGAAATATCAACTGGAAAACAAGCTTTTGAAGGTTTAGAATTTATTCCCGGGACACCTAACTGCTATGTTAAATTAGCTAAAAGGTGTATGGATTCCAATCCTAAAAAACGACCTACTGCAAAATCCATTAATTATCAACTTGGATTATGGATAGAGGAAATGTTAAGTTCAGATGAAGATAATAAAATTAAAAAGAAATTTTTAGAAGTTGATAATACATTACAAATAGTTAACATAAATAAAAACTCGTCTCTGATAAGTAAACCCATTGATACCATCGATATTTCAGAGTAACAAAAATAAATTTATTATTTGACGAATATATTTGCTATATTTACTATATTTATTCTTATTAACATATGTGGGATATTTTTTTATAAATTAACGTCGCAGCTGATGCTAAATTTTAGGTCTATTTTGATATGAAATTTTAAAAATTTTTGGGGTGTTTCTTTTCGCTTTTTTTTGGAATTTTTGGCTAGAATTGATAATAAATGGGTTTTAGAAGGGCTTATATTTTCAAATCGAGATCTCAAATTTCAGCATCAGTCGTGATAATTAATATTAATAAATACAAAGTAACTTACGATGCAATTTATATTATAAACTTCATAATTTGATTATACAATTATAAACCTAAAAAAAATGTTCGCTATTATTTATTATGTTAAGGGTTAACGTTTTCGTTATTAAGTTCTAAAGCTATGGTATTTTATTACATGTTGTTCTATTTATACCGACGTTTAGGCATAACAACATCATAGTAAAATCTTTCTATATTGGCATTTTTGTCAAAAATTTAATATAAAATGTCGGTATAACTCATCGTATCTACATTTTTAATGAAAAAAACTTTCGATTTATCCAGAATAGGATCCAATTAGCCAAAATTTTAAATTTGGTTAACCAATCAAATTTAAAAATTTTGTATATATCAAAGAATGTAGTCCAGGAACATAGTAATGTAAACTATGAAATGTATGGCTAACTGTAGAGTTGTTAATGGTGTACTCCAGTCTGTAATAAACATATAATTCACTCTGAAGCACTCAAGACGTGAGCTATATGTTTTATTATAGTCTGGAGTACTCCCCTAGCTAACTGCTATCTAACTAAAATGGCGTGTGTGCAAATCCATGATTTTAATTGGTATACGTATTGAAGTTTATACTGGGTGTTTCAAAGTCCCTATACATAGTCACTATTTTTTTTAAGTGACCTTATACGTATGCAGTCAAACCTCCACTAAAATATTTATATTTTATATTTATTAAATTTTTGTCAAAAAACTCTGACTGTATAAGATCACGATGATTATGATTATTTTTGCAAATACATAATGGTCTCAATATTTAAGGTCACTTAGGCTATAACCTCTATGTATATGATTACCTTCTATTTTCAGTCTCTTTTGTGCTTTCTTTAAAAGTTTTTTATTCAATTATTTCAGTCAAATTTACCGAAAAAAAGGACCATGTATAGGGACTTATGAAAAAATCCTGTAGGTACATGAGAAATCTCTACGCATTACTTGAATGTGTGCCAGGTTCGTGGAGCAGCAAAAATTCTTTAAAAGCTCTTTTATATTAGGGTTAGTGTCAGGGTAGATTAGGAATTAGAGGGGAGTAGTTTATACACTAAAATTTTCCAACGAAAACTTTTTGTTAGAGCATTGAAGGTAGTTTCTTATGCTGATTTTTGAGAAATAAGTAATTTTTAACAAAACTACTGTTTGTTTTGAATTTTCTTGAAAGTGTTATGTTCTGATCGTAGTTCTGGATACATTAACCATAGCTGACAAAATTGTCCCGGCAGATCCTCGGTTTTGATTGGCTAACGGCTGTGGATCTGCAAACTTTTGGCCCACATTACTTAATTGTTTATTAATTTCTGGTCGGAATTGACTTTTTAACTTTTTCATTCCAAAAATAGAAATTTTCAAAGGAATAAGCTCGCATAATGACAAAATTATCCCAGGAACAATTTTCACTTAATGGGCGGCTGTGATTTCATTAGTAATATTTTGAGTAATTCTGGCCAAAATTTTTGTCGTCGCTCTTAGCCAATCAAAATCGATAATCTGTCAGGACAATTTTGTTGCATGAGTTTGTCGGAAATTTTTTTTTTTAGATGGAGATCGATAGGCAAAATTAAATAGATGCATAAATTTCGTTTAAACATGAACAAAAAATTGGTTTTGCTTTGCTTCTTTAAAAAAGGCATGAACAAAGGGCTTAATTACTTTCGGCTCTATAGCTTTGTTTGTAGGGATGTAATACTGGTCTTCGCGAAATTTTATCCAAAACTATCGAGCCCAGGATATCACAAATGAAGCATTTAATCAAAAACCGAAGTAAAAACCCTTAAATTTTAGTAGCATGCAACATAAAAGTGAATTAACAATATCTAAATATATGTTATGAACTATAAAGTCATGTTATATGTAGTATAACCAAATCGGAAACTTTGATTGGATATTCGTAGAAGTAGAGTGTCCTCCACTACGCTCGGACAATTATTTTCTATACAATTAGCTAGTAAACGTGAAAATGCTCATTTATTATAATCAATCAAAATAAGAATTGTTATCACTACATTAGTTCGTTAATATCTTTTTGAATACTCAATTAATTGTAAACTAAGCTGATTGTAAATTTAAATACAGTAATAAACTCTCGTATTATTTTTTACTAATAACAATATTTTAATTTCGTAGTAAGCTTTATTAAACGACGATGTTTATTTAAATATTCATTATTACAATTTATTCCCTTAAAATATTTTCCGCTAAATAAACTTTATTCATTGACACTTTTTGTCCCATTGATTAAGGCAGAATATAATCGCATTTACTTCAATGCCGATTTAATTTAATTTTTTAGTAATCAGCCCAAATTTTTAAAATAATTGACACACTAAATAATATCAAGATAATGATAAAGTGTGTTATTTTTAGTAGAAACGTCAACCCTTCAATGTAATTTGCTAGTGATTTACTAGTAATTTACTAGTGATCGAGTTATTCTTAACTTTATCACAATTAAATTTCAAATAACATTGGAAAGTTAGACATACTATAAACCATAAAGGGAATGCGCTTTAGCTCCGAATCAACAATTAACTACGTACGTACATAGGTAAGTAAATCAACAAGTGAATTGGCTCAATAGTGTTAATTACACGAATCTTAAATTAGTTCAATGTAACGTGAAGTTAAAATATATTTTACGTACGCACGTACGTACGTATCAGTTAGAACGAACTGTTACGTGACGTATGTAAATTCTTTAAAATTTATTTACAATCTGGTTTTAGCAAGATTCCTCGAGGAAATTTTTTTGTTAGAGCGCAGAAGGTGGTTCTTATGAAAATTTCGAGAAATAAGCGATTTTTGAAAAAAAATTTTCGCGTTATGCTATACCAAATCCTAAGTTCGTTATTGGCTAATTTACCTACAGACCATCACGTGAAAGACTTATTCTTTGATAAGATGCGCTTTTGGTCATCAAATGTAGAAATTATGATATGATCTGGTGACTTTTTTTAAAAACAAGAAAAATGTGTTCTATAACTAGTCACAGAATCAGATTCTTCGTGCCAAATCCGACAAGGTGACTCAAATATGATTTATGTTAGTTAAAACTACCAAGATCAATTACATAATCGGCATTTAAAATTTTGATGACAGCATTCATACGGTTAATATTCAATGCATAATCAACCAAGTAAAAGTGAATAATTTTTTTTATAAACCAAAACTTTGTGCAAACTCAAAGTTACTATTTTCCTATCTCATTAATATCATTAGAAATGCTTATTGTTATAGAAACACTTTAAACGAGAAGTAATAAATAAATGATATAAAGAAATTGAAGCACGAAAAAGTCTTTCAAGAACATAATAAAAATACATTTTTATTGCTAATAATAAAAAATTGTATTGGATACACCTTTTGTTTTTTTCTAAAATCAAGAGCATTGAGAAATGAAAGGTAATTAAATTATTTTTTGAATTAGATTATAGGGATGTGTTATATATGAAATTACATTTTTTTACAATTCATGAAATTTTACGTAACGTATGGATATTAAGTGGTTAATTTTATTATACAAACTGAACTGACTAGTTAAATCAGCTAGTCACGTATAAATAGTATTGTAAAATTCAAAATCGGTCAGACTACTTAACATCCTAACGTAACGTCATGTAATTTTCGGTTCACCAAAAAATCCCGACATCCAAAATCTCGAAATCCATAATCCCGACATCACGCGATGCGACAATTAAAATTTAAAGTCTGACAATGATTGTTAATGTGATTACTAATTTTTAAATATTAATTGTTACGCCGCGTGATGTCGGGATTATGGTTTTCGAGATTTTAGGTGTCGGGATTTTATAGTAGAACCGTAATTTTCTCATGTGATCCGTAGCACCGCCATCAAACAGGATGTTACACAATTGATTTTACACACGGTGTGAAACACATAAAAAAATTTTTTTACAATACTTGAACAATCTTGATC
>CAJVQA010005971.1:0-15449 GCA_910591915.1 Cetraspora pellucida
CGAACAATTCTTGGGCAAGCGACCAGTCTGATTCGTCGAACATGCGTGTTAGCTCGTCTGCTGGATTCTGCTCTGATAGGATCCATCTGAACTCGTGAATATTGATGTCGTATTTGTCGCAGAAGTTCCAAACTTTTCGCATTATTTCCTTCTGCCACGGTCTTTTTCCCCCTGATTCCACTGTCTTCCTGGCGACTCGATTGTCTATGAAAACTATGACACAGCGATTTGTAATTATGTGGACAAATGATTCCAGCCCTAACAGTGTTGCTAGAGATTCCAAGTTGGCAATATCCACATAACTGTGGCAGTGCTGCCAGTTTCCAAAAGCCCTTCGACTTTCCAAAGTTGCAGACCAACTGGTTGTAGACGCATCTACAAAGACTGGGATCACTTGCGAGGGTTTCCATACTGAGTTTCTGTTCTTCTTCTTTAAATTCGCTATAACCCAGTTTATGTCGGCTAAAGCCTGTGGCGATAGTTGAACAGTCTTGTCCCATTCCTAGGGTTTTCTTTTTTCTGCATTTATTATTGTATATAATTCCAAGCATCGGGCTTTTGCATACTTGAATGCACGACTTAGGCTCATTACTTTTCCTGCAGCAGAAGAAAGCTAACGGGCTGTGATAGGCTGCTTCTTGTATAATAGGTTTTTTAAACAAATCACTGCATCGTTGATCTTTGTGTCTGGTGCTGTAACCATGCATTTTACTGTATCTAACCATAATCCATAGTATTTTACTTCTTGTGTAGGATCCAAATGCCCTTTTTCTGCCAACACAAACCCGCAATCTCTTAAATCCTTTAATATAATTTCATCCCTCATCTGTATTAGTGTCTTTTGACATGGATGCACGATCCAAATATTGTCTATATGGTTGCCGCATGAGATACCTTGTGACCGCCAATGTCCTATCACTGCTCTCATTACCTTTGAGAATATCCATACAGCCTGGCTCAGGCCAAAAGGCAACACGTTGTAATGGTACCAGTTTAACCCTACTCTGAATCCCAAAAGCCTTTGAGCTTCCTTGTTCATTTTTATATGATGGTATCCATCCTTCAGATCCAACACGATTAGCCACCAATTTTTTCCCACCATACGTAAAAAGGTCCCGAACCCCTCGAATTTGAATGGTTTTTCTGGTAACGTTTTGTTCAGGCGTCTGAGGTCTATTATTAGTCGCCATTTTTTCGGCCCTGCCTTGGGTACTAAAAAGATTGGGCTCACCTCTAATAAATGGATGGGCCTCTTTTCTGAAACCGCTACTAAGGTTATTGCTTTTTCTTCTTGTAACCTTCCTATTTCTAACTTTAGCCAAGATAATTGATCCTCTATTAATGGGTATTGTGGTGGGTCTGGTTGCATTGATAACTCGATCAATCCTTTTGGAAAAAGTGAAATTCCTTCCCTCAATCATTTCATTATTAAGTCTGATGCTTGAATTTTTTCTAGCCAATAGTTTATGTGCTCTTTTTGATGTATACGCCCCGTTACCCGTATTTTCTGTTGGGCCCGGGCGTAGTCAATCATGCTTTGTGATATCCTGGGGCTTATTGAATTGGTTTTTATAGGCTGTATAGCCTCTTGATTTATATCCAGTTCCATAGTCTTGGCTCGTATTTTTGCTTGGATCTGAAGGGCAGGCTTTTGCGAAATGGCCGTAGCCACTACAAATGTAGCACTTTTTCGAGGATGATGGCGCCTGGTTGAAGAATTGTTGGTTGTTTCGAAAAAACCTGTTCGAACCCTGGTAGTTTTCCTGAAAATTACTCTTATAATTAACTGGATAACCAGTTTGATTTCCGCCTAGATAGCTATACCGATAGCTTGTTGGCTTAAATGTACTGTATGGTTTTTGTCTCTTACTCCTCTTTGCATCAGCCAAAGTCTTGGCTTTTTCAATTAGATTATCCTTCCCTTTTAGCCAGTCATCCCGAGTTTCAGGCAAAGCTGCAGCAATATCCCAACCGAAACCTTCGGCTACCCTCAGGGTGAACATCCTATTTTCCACTAACTCTCGTGTAGCTTCAATGTGGCTTGCTGCATCGTCCAAACTCCTGGATTCTGTGGCCAAATCTAGTTCTCTCCCAATTTGGCGTAGAGCATCATACTCATGTTGGTCCCGAGACTTTTCAAATCTATGTTTTGGCCAGGCTTCCTTAATATCAGCTTTATTGCGTGTCTCTTGCACTTGCAGTGCCATTGAATTTAACTTATCATTAAAATCTAACATTGTTTTTTCCAATTTCTAAAAACCAGACAATACTTTCCCTTCTAATGAATCAGAGTCTTTATCGTCCCCAAGTTGTAACTTTCTTTTTCTTGATGTTTTGTTCACATGAGGTAAGCAGTCATTTGTTTCTTCTATATCTTGTATAAGCGATTGTGGCATAGCTCTTGGCGAGTGACTTGTTTCTCAGGATAATTCCCCAAAGTTTTGGTGACCAGGCACTTTTGAGTTGAACATACTATCATTTTCTGTATAATTGTCAGTTACAACTGACTCATTATCGATGCCTATTTGTAATCCATCATTCGGGAATTTCCCATTTTCAACATTCCTTTCACGGAAACCATTTACTTGGTAATCCTTTAACCTCTGCACGAGGTCCGCTTTGTTTCCCTCAGTTGATATGCCCAAACTACGGCATATATCTGACAAATCATTTTTGGATATGTTTGAATCTGTCATTATACGACCACGACGAACGACTATATGCTATAGAGCCAGATATCAATCGGGCAGCGAAAGAATCAAGCACTACAGATTTATCTAACTCCTACCTGCCCTTTATATGTCATCATTTTCTATTTTTGCTCAATTCATTCACTATTTACTATCACTTCCCATTTTTACACAATTCATTCACTATTACACAAGATCTGCAGTACTGCAGTGGTTCATCCTCGCGATAATACTCCTTGCGTGACTATCGTCACGCAATGGGCCAGATTTTGTCTGGAACTTGCTTCTTTCAATAAAAGATACTAATACTCAGTCAAAGATTATAAGTCACTAATCTATATCCTTTCGAATCCATAAGGGTTCATAAGCGTTGAAAAAACAACGTTAAAGATCAATTTGAGTATAACAATATAGTATTTGACTATAAAAGTATATATAAAATCAATGCAAATATCAATGCAAATATTATATAATTGCAGTTTACATATTGATGTAATTTGTAGATCCGTACAATCAACTAATTATTGTCCGATTACAGATTACATGATTAGGCAGAAGCTTATCTGATTGGCTAATAAATTCAATTTAATTTTACATTATTTAGAAAATGCGTTTTTTGGCCAAAGATTCAATATTAATATATTCTTATCATAAAATTGTCAATCATATTTACGTCCACTAAAAGTCATTTTGGTTTGTCTCTTATTTTGTTGAATTAAATTACTGTGGAAAACATATACGGGTTTTTGCATTTCGTTATCGAGTAACCTACGCAGTTGTATATAGAATCGTGTAAAATGCTCCCTTATTTTATTCTATTCTTTGATATTATGATTGTCGTCCTGACAGACCATTTAGATTCTGTGACTGTCGTCCCAACAGGCCATATTTACAGGTTTCCCTATATCTATTTATTTTATTTTATTCTTTGATATTATGACTGTCGTCCCACAGGCCATTTAAATTCCATGTGACTGTCGTCCTGACAGGCCATATCTTATTCATGACTGGCGTCCCGACAGGTCATGCAAACTACATTACTCTAACGCAGGGTTCGCAGAAAAGATGAAGTTAATTCTCATCGTTTTCCACTTGTCTACTGGTGAATTTTATGAATTTTAGTATGTGTTATAGATTTAAATAGGAACTCCAAATCTCAAATATAAGCTACCGATATACTGTGATCCAATTACCTATTACTTCATACTTACTAAGACTAATCACCCAACTCATCAATGATCGCATTACTAATTACCCGATTGCCTCATACTCAATCGATCGTTCGATCGATGCTGACTGATTCGAGACAAAAGCTGCCTCGATACATACATATCAAGCAACTTTTGTATATTCTCGTAACAATCAGGTTGATAGTTCAAGCGATTGTATAGATATTATTACGTTATTTTTCGGAATAGATATTTGTTATTCCATTTTTCTTGGGAAATATTTTTATTAGTAATGACAATTACATATAATTTTTTAGCGTATAATTAATAGACTTTTTCTTTCGCTCAATTGAAATCTCTTTAGGCTCTCGAATAATCTTTTGCTTGCACTGAATTATTTAATGCTTACGAACTGAGTAGAATTGGCTATTTTTTAAGATCCGGTTCATTTCACCGAAAATCAGTTCACTGACAGTACAATTTACCGACAAGTTCATTTCACCGACAGTACATTTAACCAACTAGTTGTTTTAAAAAAATTACACTAACCTTAACTCTAATTCTAACCTGACCCTCAGATACATCGGATATAGGCCGGCATTTAGCAATACAAGTCAAACAGTTCTGGGCCAAAATTTAGTGATCTTGGAAAAAATTAGGTATTCCAACCCGGAATTTTGGTGGCCCCCTGTATGAGTTATTAGCAAACCACATAATTACTAAACCTTAAACTTCACATTATTGTTGTGAAATAACGCAGGGCGTAATTTAGATTTTGGCCTGAATTAAGCTTAATCTGGGCCTATGCTTTTAAATAGTTTTGCTCCAACAGTATCTTTAAATCATGGGCTGAATATAATATCGGATTAAGTCTTTTATAGCTGACATCTTCTATTTGGTACAGAGACGTGACCATTAATGGGGTATTACAAATAAGTATTTCTATAGCAAATATTTTTTGTAATACCCAACGATTGGCCATTCCCCTGTGTCAATGGAATGTGTCAGCTATAATAGACTTAATCCTAATCTCTACAAGATGAAATCTATTGCAAGAGAAAGTAAAATATAATGATAAAGATTAATAAATAAGAGCCTAGCACTATTTGAATTTATGTTATAAAATTGTATTATAATGCACTTTTACATGGTACTGAAAAAAACACAGAGATTTAATAAAGCCTTATTCTTTTTTTAATACTGGATTACCCTTAAAGTTAACTTTTCAGCATTTCTTGAAGTTGGCGAAAATGACTGATAACATAATTGTTACGCCCGGGTCAAATTTCGTCAATTAACAAATTGACGAAACTATATGGTTCGCTAGGTTTTACATTTAGTCAGGTATCACTAGTTCAAATCACAAGGTCAAATCACAAGGTCATCGGTTCTGATTATACTAGAGGCAGAAACTGCCTCAGAATCACGGTTAAATATTAGCCATAAACTTTGTTAAGCTAAATATGGCCGAACAAAATTGATTTTTCGTTTTGCAAAATCCGCCGACTCTTTTTACAATTTTTTCAATTTTTGTTATTGATTTTTTTTTTATAAATCGGATATCACCTTATGGTGACCTCAAGTTCATGAAATTATCTGATAGGATATATAGAAAACAAACCCACTGCTAACCACTTTCTGATTCCATGTTATATAGCAACAGGTAAAGCTAAAGTAAAAATTTCTTTTGGTGAGTCATTTTCAGTGAAATTCTAACAAAAATTAGAACATACCTGTTAAAATTCTGGTCCCAAATAATTAGAACTAATAATAATCTTAATCAAATAGCCAATAGTTAATTAACTCATCTAATTAATTGATCTTATAAAGTCAAGGAGTTAATAAATTGTACTCCATGGTGTCATGCCAGGGGTTAGTTTTTTGTGGCATGCCAAGAGTTAGTGATGTTTGCGACAATGGTTCTATTTGTATAATTTTATAAAAAATTTTGCAACATGATTCGTTAATTATTATGGGTAGTCACGAATAGTCTATAATATTAACCAGTCAGACGAACTTCTTCCTAATGAATTATTAAACCAATTTCAATAAACAATGTTGCATGTCAATGGTCTAATGGTTTTGCTTGCCCAAGATTCAATGATTTTGATCGAAGTCCAATTACTAATATCCAATAATCACATCGGCTTCCAAATGCCCAATTTTGTTCAATATGTATCACTGCTGATAAGGATGGAGCCTGCCTAAATAAATAGATTATGTAATTTTATTGTTACGTTAACGTACGTACGTACATATGTATTTGCTTACATACGAAATAAAAAGTTATACGTACAGTACATATATTTTTTCAATATATAAACTCTAATGTTTTTGTTAACAATTACGTCGTACTCATTTTATCCAAATAGAATCGCTTCGAAATTTGTTGTACGTAGCCACTTTCTAAAAAATTAGCTTAATAAGGTACGTGGCCATTTTTTATCAAATTAGCTATTAATAAGTCATCCTCTCACAATTATTATGAATTCTTTTCTGCTATTCTCCTTAATAGCTTTGTCATTCGTTTTCTAATTTATATGTCGCTACCTTTAACCTATAACGATAATGTTGCCGAGTATGAATCAACTTTCGTTTATAATCATGATTGGTCAAAGACTTCACTTGGCCCTATGAACTCATGGGATCCCACAATCAAGAATGCTTTGGTAATCTATAGTTATGTTTTCTAAAAGCCTAAATTTTTCAACAATATTCATAAAATCTCGCACTTCAATATTAGAATTTATGTCTCAAATCTGAATTTCCAATTTGTCTCTACCTTGGACCCGATTTGATTATGATATATAATAAAGGTAGAAATTTTAAAATTCACTTGTTTTATGAATTTTATTAGTTTAAAAGGCTAATTATGTCATTTATGTAGCGTTTCAATCATTGTTGAAAAATTATCCAAACGGTTAACTATATAATTTCACGTTTATATACTTAATAACTTTGTTGAATTAACATTCATTTAAATATTAAATAGCAATAGGAAAACCAATGAAAGAAGGCTTGAGTGCAAGCAAAAATCTTGATTCTATGATTTCAGAATTCGAAGCGTGAGTTGAACAATAATTTGAAATTAATTTCTAAACTTCTCTCAAATGCAATTAATAATATATATATATAGTATAAGAACAACGGGTAAGGGCATGTATCGAAATGAGCAATACTTTGAAACACAATCCTTTGGATATAACGAAGAGACGTACTATAGTTATACAAGAAGCCCGATTTTCAAATCAGATGGCTCAGTCTATGGTATAATTAATTTTGCACTAAATAGTACTCAAAAAGTTTTGCATACTCGAAGATTAAAAATGCTTAATGAGATTGGTAGTTGGACTTCTGGTTAGTAATTATAATTAAAATTATAATATAAGACTATTAAATCTTATATTTTCATTAACTTAATGTTTGTATAATGTTTATTGAAGAGATTAAATCTTTAAAAAGTGCCTGCAGTATTATAACAAAAATACTAAGCAAAAATAATGCCGATATTTCTTATGCATTAATATATCTTATCGATCATAAATTAACTGCTCGTCTAACTGCCACAACTTTTGATGATAATGGAAGAAAATATCCTGATTATTTTCCTGAAACTCATGATATGATTGACTTATCAAAAGACACTAATGAGAGCCATGAATATATAGAATTAAAACGAGGAACAACTTATTCGTTTTTAAAATGTGATTCTTGGCCAATGCACCTTTTAACAAAGAATAGTGGACATATTAAATTTCTTTTAAAGGACGAATCTCAGGCGGTACTCTTCTTAACAAAAATCCCACTTGCCGGTGAACAAAATTTATCAGTTATATTGATTTGTGGCGTCAATCGATTAAGACCACCTGATAAGCAATATATGGAATTTTTACATGTATGCAAAAGTTTATTATTAACTTCAATTTAATTTTCATAATACTTATTAAAAATATTTTAATACGTTATAATCTAATAGTTAATTGTAAATCAAATGAATATATTTTTGCAACATGGGAAACTAATGGAGGAAGAAAGGAAGCAATCCAAAATGCTAGCTGATTTAAATTATCAGAAAGTTACATTCTTTCAAGGAATTAGTCACGAATTAAAAAGTATTGTATTATAAATTATGAAATGCTCCTTTAAACGTATTATACTAATAGTCTCAAACATGTTTTTTTTTATAATACCAGCACCGTTAACTTTAATTCTTTCACCACTTGACGATGTAATTAACGCGTGTCCACAAGAAGCGCCAATAATGTCGCACCTTCAAACTTTACGTCGTAATGCTCGTCGATTGCTTAAACTTATTAATATTTTATTACAAGTAAGTTATAGAATTTGGGTTTTAAATAATAATTAATAAATACACTTTATTTCTTGGTAAAAGTAATCTACTTCTTATAAAGTTTTCAGATATAGATGCTAATCAATTTGAAGCGCATTATCGTAAAACAAACATAATTGAATTTACTAAAGAGTTGGCTTTAGACTTTAAAAGCATGGCAAAAACATTAGGCTTAGATTACGTTATTGATATTCCAAATACTGCCGAATTTAATCAGGCTGTAGATAATAACATTTATTTAGATCATAATATGTATGAAACAATTATATTTAACCTTTGTAAGAATTTTTTTAAAAATATCCTATTCGTTAAAACGTGAAAGCATATTGTATTAAGATGGTTTGTTTACTAAAGGTTCGAATGCACTAAAACATACCTGGAATGGACGTATTACTATCCGCTTATATATTGACCACAAAGACGAGAAAAAGATGGTAGTTCTTGAAGTGTCTGATACATGTTAATAATTATTTGAAGTGCACAACATAGATAAGTATATTTTATGTATTAATCTCAGTCTTTGATTAATTTAGGAGTTGGTATCCCTGAAACCGCACTTCCAAATATATTCCAGCGCTTTTATCGCGTAGAGTCTCAAAGTTCACGTAGTTATGAAGGTACCGGAATAGGACTTGCACTCATCAAAGAACTTGTGACGCGTCATGGTGGTGATATTACTGTAACCTCAGTAGTAAATAAAGGAACAACCTTTAAATGCTGGTTTCCAATAGGATATAAGCATTTACCAATAAACCAAATGAACTTTGATACTGAAAAATCACTAAATCGTGATTGCACTACTCGACAACTTTATTTAGAAGAATGTTCACAATGGGCTAAGAATAATACATTTGATGCCAAAAATGAAATAATAGATCAATTGTCAATTGATTATAATGATCAAACTTTAATGAAAGAGTTCTCTTTTCTTTTACCCGAGAATAACCCTGTTTCTGGAAAAAAGTATCAAGTTTTACTTGTTGATAACGATAATGAGATGCGGTAATAATTTATTTATGAAATTAAATTATACTTGCAAGCTATTTCTTATTATTAATGGTTATTTTGTAGAAATTATCTCTCGGGCTTGTTAAAAGAATTTGATATACTTCAAGCTTGTGATGGCCAAGATGCAATAAGAGTTTTAAAAACACTTAATAAATTACCTGATTTAATTCTCAGCGGTAAGTAATTTTATAAATGTATATATATATTATTTACAATAATTATTGAATTATATGATTTAAATTAATAGATATTAAAATGCCAAATATGGACGGATACGAGTTATTAGATGTATTAAGATCCAATATAAAAACTCAATTGATTCCAGTAATATTATTGTCCGCAGAAAATGATGAAGATTCCAAAATTAAAGGTAATATGTTAGGTTAATTTATTTTTCACTGTCTAAATTTTATATTTAACCGTATTTTTTATTCAGGCCTTGATAAAGGAGCAGATGACTATTTAGTAAAACCATTCTCTTCTCGAGATCTAAGTACTCGTATTCGCACTAATCTTCAGTTATCACTTCTTCGTCGTAAAATAATATTCCAACAATCTGAGCAAGAAAAAACAAAACAATTATTAATTTCAATCTCAGATAAATTTTTTTCTGGGTCAAGTATGAAAGAAACATTAAAATATGTTACTGAAGAAATCCATCATAGATTGCCATGTGAAAGAATCATTATTATTTCGAACAAACAATCTAAAATTGAGAGTAATAATATAATTGCTTTATATGAAAACTCAGAAAATACACCTATGGAACTTAGTGACAACGATGAGAGTGAATTACAAACATTTATTAATTCAAAAGGTGTTTTAAATAATAATTTAGGATATGATATTTCTTTAGATATATATTGTGATATTGTTTGTAAAAATGTATCCATGTTATCTGTAGAAATAGGATTAAATTATGGTTTTTGGGGATGGATAAAAGTACATAGATCTCCAAATTCTATTTGGCTCGATTCTGAAATAGAATTTTTACAACAAATCTCAAATCAAATAAGTTTATCTATTACTTATATAAATTTATTAGAAGAGAATTTTGAAAAGGAAGTTCAAATAAAAGCTGCTGAAATTGCTAATAATACTAAGAGTCAAATTTTAGCAAATACTTCTCATGGTAGATTATCTTCTCTGTGAATATTTCTGAATTTTTCATCATATTAATTAATTTTAATTTTATAGAATTAAGAACACCATTAGGTGCAATCATAGGAATTATTTCTTCTTTTGAAAGTGTTGACTTAACTACTGATCAAAAAGACATGATTAGCATAATGGCACGTGCTTCTGATGCAGTATTATCAATAATAAATAATATTCTTGAAGCTGCAAAGTTAGAAGCGCAAAAAATCACGCTTATAAATAGAACATTTGATTTATTCGAATTATTTGATAACACTGTTGAATCATTTGGAGAAGGGGCAGGTAATAAAAAAATTGATTTGATTATAAATTATGATATAGAAAAGTTGCCGAAATATGTTAGGACTGATCCTGAAAGATAATTAAGACAATTAAGACTATTTCAACTTATAAAATAAATAAAAAATACTTACCTTTTTATATTAAATAGGCTGAAACAAGTTTTATTCCATTTAATATCAAATTCGTAATTATATTTAGATAATTATATTTGCTTTTATTTGTTTTATAAAATACTAATTCATTATTAATTTTTTAGAATTAAATTTACTGAAAAAGGTGAAATCGTACTGACAATTTCAATGTTATCACAAGAAAATATTAATAACAACGTAATGAGTTCAACTTATAATCAAATGAATAAAAAAGGAACTCTCTTAATCGAATTATATGATACTGGCATTGGGTGAGCCACTCATGACTATATATTTAATGTTTTAACATGTACATTATCTAATTATTCTTTTAACAATAATAGTATGAACCCTGAATATATAAAGCATGCTTGGAAAAGTTTTTCACGAGGTGATATGTCAATAACCAGAAAACAAGATGGTACAGGACTTGGTCTTAGTATTTGTAAAAGTTTAGTAATAATTAATGGAGGTGAAATTAATGCAGAAAGTCAGTTAGGAAAAGGAAGTAAATTTTGGTTTACATGGAATATAGAACTATTATCATCGATAGCATCAACCAATTCAAAACTTCCAACATCCTCATTATTAGAAACACAATTTGATAAGCAAATAAATTATACATTACCTAATTTTATACAAAGAAGACGAATATTAATAATTCACCCAGTCAAAAATATGAGAAACTCAATGTTAAAATATTTTAATATGGTTGAAAAAATTGATGCATTCGATACCTTTGACGAAGGTATTAATGCTGCCCAAACATATAAGGAATTGTACAATCAACCTGCTTATGATAAAGCATTCATCAACCTTTATGAAAATAATCAAGAAGATGTTATGAAAATAACATTAAAGTTAAAAGCATTAGATATAAATTATAATAGACTATCTATAATTTTTATAGTATTTCCGGGTAATGAAGGGAATAAGTTAGCAAAAAAATTAATTAGAAAAGTTGGAGAAATCAGTTCTGTTATTTACACTCCAATTACAAGAAAAAAATTAATTAATCAAATTATGTATCTTGAAAAAAACAATGCTACTGACAAAATCAATACAAATATACTTAAGCAAGTAGCAGATTGTGATTATAAGATTAATGATGCGAATCATAATATGTATGTGGACATAACTAGAAAAGATTTCGGGAGCAAGTGTATTTTATGTGTGGTATGTATTTATTTTTGGTCAAATAATGCATGTTTATTTAATATAATAAGTTTTAAACAATTGTCTAACAACATTGTAGGATGATGATTCTATTAGTTTAGAGGTGCGTAATTATAGTTTAATAATATAGACTCATATTATTTATAATTTCTTTAATTCATTTTATTCTAGAACACAATGAAGCAAATTTCAAAACTTGGTTATTCAACAATTTCTGCTATGAATGGCCAAGAGGCAGTTAGATTGATTGATTCTGAAGTTAAATTATTAAGATATTCATACTCAAGTTCATCCAATTCAGATAATAAATATTGCAGAATATCATTAATATTAACTGAATGCAATTTGGTAAGTTTAATATTTTAATTAAACTGTCAAGATACAATACTCACAATTTGTAATTATTATACTCAGCCGATAATATCAGGTTTTGATGTTTCACGAACAATTAGAGCAATGAGACCACCGATTTCAAACATACCGATTATTGCTCTAACTTCTTTATCTACAGAAGAAATAAAAAATGAATGTATCAAATCTGGAATAAATGATTATCTTTTAAAACCACTGAAAACCGATGAACTCGAAAATATTTTAACTAAGTGGATTGCTAAAAATTAGCATTATAATCTAAGCAAATTGATAAAATTAGAATTTATTAATTAAAAATATTATAATTTTATATATTGTTTATTAATATAGTAATATTCACTTATTTTTTAAAAATATTTATGCCAACTTAAAAAGTTTATAATTACATTAATTATATGAAGTTGTTTTAAATCTTTATTCTTGTTATGAATAATTTATATATTTTTACTTTTTTGATTTTAATAAATTTATAATTTTTTTATTTGTATTCTTTTATAAAATTGCTAATTTATATTACAGGTTATGATTATCTGTATTGTTATATTTCAAAAATAGGATTTAAATATGGTTATCAGATATTTTAATTAAAAATGTTTAGAACTCTTGAAAATTTTATGTAATTTAAAATTTAGATTATTACATATATACATTTGCCAACACTATAAAAAAAGTTACAGCTTTATTATATTATGTCGTAACTAGTTGTTTGCACTATTAGTTGTAACTATATATGAAGTTTTCTATTCGTCTTATGATCTATGCATTGACATTAATTTTTTAACAATATAATTTGCTCTTTCAGTATTCAAACACTATAAGAGAGAACTTGTTTAACCCAGTTAATTCACTATGATATTTTTATGTAATTTTAATTTTTAGAGATTTCAAAGAACTAGTCAGATATGGAATGTCAATAGATTTTAGTTATTATAATATCAAGTATTACTAATGATTGTTCAAAGTCTGTTTATTTAAGTTCTTATATTTCTAAAAAATTTGATCAAATTTAAGTAAATTCTTAATATTAACAGTTTAAAAGATTATGGATTCAGATACAAAATAAATGACCTTAGTTGCACTATACACTTAAATAATATTTGAATGCTTATTTGCTTTATTACTTACATCACAGATTTAGCTACTAATACAAAATTGATTGTATATAGATTATATAATATAAATTTTCATATCTGTAAGTTTAATTTGGTTCAAATCTACTACTAATTTTATTATTTGATCATTGTTCTTTTTGATATAATTAATTAATTTTGTCAAAAAGATTAAAATAATATTTTGTTATTACTTTATTAGTAAAAACTTCTTTATAAATAAAAAATTTTAAATTGAATAATAAAGTTTTTTAGTTTATTGGCATTAAGTAATAAAAATAATTCTAAAATACTATCTATTTCAAATTTATTCATTATTGTTATAGAAATAAATATACTATTATAAATATTTTTTAAAGTTTTATTTGTTTTTAGTCACAATACACTTTGTTGTTTTTGATTTGTATCTTTAGATTGAGAATATGCTTATTTTTGTTGATTTGTTTAATTTTATCAATTAAAGTATTTAAATAGAACTTATTTATAATTTTTTTTATTTGACTTGTCTTGGAATTTTTAAAATTAATATTATTAAGTTGAGTTATTAACAGTTTTTTAAATACTTCTTTAATTGTTTTTTGTTATAAATCTAATGATTTGTTAAAATACAAATTTTGTATTTACTTTTTTTAAATATAAATCTAAAATTTATTTTGAAATATAATAAGATTTTTTTTTACTAATAAAATTTAATAGCAGATACTAAACTATGAGTTATGTTAAATCTTGAATATTTAAAAAATAAGTATAGTTTATAATATAAGAAGTTAATAATATTTATTTAAAAATTTAATATTTACTATTTAAATACTATAAAAAACAGAAAAACATTTCAATAAGAGAAATATTAAGATTATTAAGATTTTGTTTAATATTTTTAAATTCTTTTAATTTAATTGTAAACTTTATTTATATATTTTTTCTTTTAGTAAAATTTACATATTTATTATATTTAAACAAAACTGTTTTGTAAATTCACTTTTATTATTAAATATTTTTATTATAGATAATCTAAATAAAACCAATTTAAATATGTAAAATTAATAAAAAATTAAATGTTTATTAATAACTTTTTTATAAAATATTGTTCAATTTTATAATTTTAACAAATCAAAATTTAAGTTAAAATAAGCTTATTTTTATTTTATAAGTAAAAATTATATATAAAATTAATTGTATTATAGTTTAGATTATTATTAGATTAATAAATAAGTATTAGTAGAATTTTATAAGAAATATTTTTTAATTGGATTGTAAAAGATAGCTTTTTAACAAAAATTTAAAGTTATTGAAGTTTTGTAAAAAAAGCAAAATTGTTGATTAAAATTACAAAAGATAAGCAATTTTTTATAAAAGAAAAAATATATATATAACTATTTATATATTAACTAAAATTGTATATAATAAAGTTATTATTGATTAATTTCTATTAGTAACTTAGTATAAGTATATTTACTTATCTAGATTAAATTTATAAAAAGTCTTTTATATAATTATTATTTAAATTAATTTAATTTTATATTATTTATATAATAAAACAAAATATATAAAAAGTTTATTAGAGTTATAGAATAAAAGCTTCATTTGCACTATGCTTTTCTAATTTAACTATGTCAAATAATATTTATAACAGACTTAACATTTATTATATATATTATATTTTTTTAATATTTGATTAAATTTATAAAAAGACTTTTTTGATTAGCTATTTAAATCAATTTAATTTTATATTATATAGTGAAGGACCAGGATTATGATGATCAGACTCAACATACAGAGCAGGTTATGATATACTTAACAGCTATGTAAGCCAAGCTTAAAATGGTAAGCAAATCTGTAGAAGACAATACAAATACTATTTCTACTTTTAATGCTTCAACCTCTACAGAGATAGACAAATGCTATAACAAATTTATAAAATAGCATAACTTATCTCAAATGCTGGAACCAGTTACACTTGACAATTTTATTCAATACTTATATGATAATCTTTATTCTAGTTC
>CAJVQA010005972.1:0-15446 GCA_910591915.1 Cetraspora pellucida
GTCATACTATTTCAGTTAGAGATAGACTGCTTATCTAACTATTTAAACTATTCTAGAAAGGTCTTTCTCTTTTTGTAACAAGTATATCAATTGTTTTTTAAACTTTTTTCTTTTTTTAGTTTATTTTTTTCACTTTTTTTTTTTTTTTTTTTTTTTTTTTTTACTGACTTATCTTTCTCTGTTCTTTTTTCTGCTCTTCTTTTAGTTTAAGTATCTTTTTTATTTTACTTGTTATATTAATCTTCTTTTTTTATTTTTGTACTTTTTTGCATCAAACTCTTTATACTTGGTCATAAAATATATTCTATACTGTTTTTATCACTATATCTATGTATCTCTTGTTGTCTGTTTATCTAGGATCTAACTAATTTATTTCAACCTTATTTATTTTTAGTTCGTTTATTAAAGTCCTTCTATTAGTAATTTTTTTTGCTTTTGTTTTTCTAAAAAGTGTCTCATATAGTACTAAAAACAGAATTCTAACTTTTTTATTTTTTTAATACTATTTTATGCTGTGCTATTATTAGCTTTTAGATTTACTTTCATAGCTTTTTTGTCTAATGCAGCTTACTAAATATGCTTGAGTTTTCTTTTCATCTTTTTGACATATTTAGTAATCTGTTATTATAAATATTTCTAGTCTTTTTTTGTTTAATTCTTCCAATATTAGTAGACTATTTATTATATATTTAATCACTGTTGCTTTTCTTGTACTAAGTTTTCTTGTTATATAGTATACATTTTTTGTTCTATTTATCTCTTTTAGAAGCTTAACCAATTATGTTAAGTGTTCTTTGTTTCTGGTTTTAGTACTTGAATTGGATTTGTTTTTTTTCAACTGGCTCTAATTCTAACATTTATGACTATTTTGCAAAGAAGTTTTGTTGGTATATCAACTTTTCTGTTTTTTTATTTTAAGTAATACTCTATTCTGTTATATTTGATCTTTTCTGCAGATATTGTCTTTCTACATATTGCTTTTTTTTTGCAAATAAATCTGCTCTGTCATTTCACTTATTATTACTATAACTTTTAACTTTAACTAACTCTATTTTATTACTTTTGCTTTTGAGTAAACCTACAATATTCATTATACATATCATATTTTTCTTTTTTAGGACTTTGTTGTTTCCTATTTTTTGAATTGCTCTGTTAATATTCCTTAATGCTGCAAGACTATCTGTATGCATTTTTATATTCTTTCTTTCTGGTATAGTTAAAATTGCTAATCATATTGTTGCTAATTCAGCAGTTGTTGCTAATTCAACAGTTGTTGCTAATTCAGCAATTGTTACTAAAAGCCAACCTTTGAGTTCCAATACTATTTTTTCTTTTGATTAGTTTTTTCTATTACTGATCTGCATTCAACTAATATCTGTCTTTTCTATACTATTTTTATTTTTTCTAAATATAATGCTTTATCTGTATAAGGAGTATATTTGTCTTTGTTTTTCATTTTGTTTCTTATTAGAACTTCCATTAAGTAAGCTGTAATTTCACTATCTAATTTTTGTTTTTTGATTAATTCTATTTCTAGTTCTTCTACTTGTTTTAGTTTGATTAGTCTTCTTTTCTCTTTTTTTTTCATTTTTTCATTGTTCTGTTTTCTAGTATTTGTTTTAATGTTGTATTAATTTTGTTATTACCTTTTTTTACTAATATTTCTGAAACTGCTTTTATATTATTGTTCTATTTTATTTACTTTTTACAATTATCTGTTATTTGTTCTATTTTGTTCTTACATCTTTTGTATTTATTTATTTTAGTATATGTCTTGCCTTTTACTTTCTACAATAGCAGTGCTTAGCTAAAATCTTTTTCTTTTTCTTATTTAATATTTTGCTAAGTTACTAATTGTGCTTTGATCTATATACAATTTACTCTTTCTTTTTTCTATCTTCAGATATCTTTGTTCAGTTAATCATTAGTACCTAATATTATAGTTACTAATCTTGTATTGGTTATATATTTCTCTATTTGTCTATATTATTAACATTTTTTCTTTTATTTCACTAAACTATTTGGTTTTTTTCCCTTTATATAACAGACCTTAATGACTTTTAAGCTGTCTTCATATGATTAGATTCTCCCTTTTTATGTTTATAAGTTAATTCAAATATAGCAAACCTCATTTATTTATTGTATTACTATTTTTTGTTAACAATTTAACTCTGACTAAGTCTCTTATTCTTATCCTATAACAATATACTTTTTACAAGTAGTTTTTTGTTTTGATATTATTTTTTTCTCTTTTGCTTTAACTATTTTTTGACAAACTAAGTTGTGCTTCTAATACTTTATTTCTTTTGTTCTTCTTTTAGAATTTCAAATATCTTTTATTAAGCCTGTTTTTTGGCACCTTTGAGCTATTCTAAGCTTTGTTAGATCACCTAAAGTATATTTTCTATTAAGCCTTATAAACAAACTACTTATTTGCTTTGTTGCTATCTTTTGACTTAGTGATTTATAGTTTTCTAAATTTTTGTACTCAATTATGCAATTATTTGTTATTTTTATTATGTTGCACTTATGTTTTGTCAAATATATTATAGATTGGTAGATCTTGTCAATCATCTTTTCTGACATCTTTGTACTGCAGAAAATATTCTAACTTTGAAATTATTATTGTATTGTTTATATATGCAATCTGGCTTATTGTTATTTTTTTATATCTGAGCTCTTTAACTATTTGGCTAACTATTTTTTTTGCTTTTTTGCAGACTAGTGACTTTCTCATTCTACTATTTAGCCAAATCTCTAATAATCTAAAACTTTGATTTTTGGCTTTTCTGTTATTCTACTTTGTCTAAATATAATTTCTTTATCTTTTTTTTTCTGTTTGAAATTCATTATTATAAGTTTTGATTTAGCTTTATTTATTTTAATAATATTCATTTTGAAGAACTCCTTTGTAATTTCAAGAATACTTAGCAGTTGATCTTTGTTATTTGTAATTTATATAGTATTATTTGTATAAGCAATCACTACTTGTTTATGTTTTGTAATATAATTAATGTTTATATTTTTTAATATTTCTTGTTTTACTATATAGCTTAGTAATTTATTTTCTTAAATTCTTTCTAATAATAAATTATAAAAAAGCCACCAGATTAGTAAAGAAATTATCTTTCTTTGGTCTATACCATCTTCTGCTATTATTTCTTTTATTAAACTATAAGCTTTAATTACTTAAGTTGATGTTTACAAAAAAGGTTAATAATATATTTTATTGTTTTTTGTAATATTTTGAGTTTTCTAAGAGCCTACTTCAAGGTTTCCAATAGAACTAAGTCAAATGCTTTTTTTTTATGTCTTGCAGAAGTATTCATGTTTCTTTATTTTTCTCTTGTGTTTCCTTTATTATCATATTTAGTATATGTATTAGTTGCTCTGTTAAGTTGCCAGACAAATCTGCATAGTTTGGCACTTTGAGTATTTTTCTTTCTATAAATATCTTGACCAGCCTTCTTATTACTACCTTGTAACTAACTTTTTAAAGATTTTAATCAATGCTATTAGTCTAATATTATTCACATTATATTTTTAGTTTATATTTTTTGGAATTGAATAGACTTGTGCTATTTTTTACTTTTTTAGCATTTCTCTTGTTTCTAGAACCAGGTTTGCAAAAGCTCTAAAAATCTTTTTTAATTTTTTTTCTGCTTATTTTATTAAAATGTAGCTTATGCCTAAAATTTTCAGAGCTGTATTGGCTTTGAATTTTCTTAACATGTCTTTCTATTTTTCTTTTTTTATCTTTTCTTTTAACTTTTTGTATCTGAACTCATTAATTTATTTTTTTGGATTGTATACTTCTATCTATTTCTTAGGCATCTCTTCTAGCTTGGTTCTTTATTTTTTATATTGATTTCTAAAGTACTTTGCCAGGCTATTTAAAACAGTTTTAGGTTCTGTTATTAGACTGACTTCCTCTTTGTTTTGGGTTATAAATTTGTTTAGAATTATCTTTTTGTATAGTTTGTTTAACAGGCTAACAATCATTCATTCTTAATTAGTTTTTATTATCTCACATTTTCTATTTATATTTTCTTCTATTTGTTTTCTTTTAGCTCATACTTACTCTTCTTTTTTTTGTCTTTCAAAATTCTTTGCTAACCTTTTATATTATCTATCCAAGCTTCTAAACATTGTTTGTGTAGCTTTAGTAATACTACTCCTATTTCTTTGCCAATGTTCTTAAGTTTATTATTTATCTCTTCTTTTTTTTTTTCTCTATATTTTGGTTTCTTTTTGTTTTATCTTTTTAATTATTTGTTGTAGTTCAATTGTATATTTACATTGTTGTAGTTTTCTTTGATAATGTCTTCTGTTTGCTTTTGTATTAAATATCTTTTTTTTGAAATTTGTTTATTTGCTGCTTCTGTTATAGCTTCTTCTATTGCATTCCATATATGATCTAGCACATTTGTACTGAATATACTGCTTCTTCTATTCTCTTTTAATTGTTTTAACACTTTTTTTCACTCTAATTGTACTTGAAGCTCTTTAGCATATTCTTTTAGTCTTCTTGTTTTGCTTTCTTATACAGATATATTGTTTTCATTTGGCTTTTATATTTTGTTTTTGCACAACTATAGTTCACAATTACATGCTCTAACTATATGATCATTGTTAATATCTTGTAGTCACTATTTGTTATTCCTTTATGTTGACTAGCTGCAATTGTTTCTAATAACTATATATAGTTAATTCTTGTTGCTGCTACTTGATTTGACTATATGTATGCTTTCTTTGTTAAATGCAAGTTTTTAAAAAAGTTTGTAAACTCTTGCCTTTTATACTAATTGAAAATTAGCAGTTTTTTATATTTTGTTGTTTGTGAGTGCAGTCTGTCTGGTATGTTGTTAACTGTGTGATTGAAATCTCTAAGTATGATTACTTCTGTGTACTTTCTCTTGCTTATTACTATCTTACAATTTTTTGCTATATTTTCTTACTGATTGCTTTGTCATTTGGTAAAATATACACCCTTATTACTATTAGTACTAGTTGTTTGAAGTATAGTTTTACTTCTATTATATATTCTCTGAATCTTTTAACTACTTCAACATGTTTTTTCCAAGATTCATTTATTAAAATCTCAATACCTAATCAATTTTTTTTGTTCAATACTGCACTTGCCTAGTAATCTTTAAATCTTGTATTAAAGTTATGCAATAGAATTTTCTCTTTTTTTTCTATAATGTTCATTTCTGTTATTTTCAAAAATGTTATTTTTTTTTCCCTAGCAGATTTTCTAATTTCCAACTTCTGGTCTTGAGTTCATTAACATTATGACATGCAATTTTTATTTCTTTTTTTCTATTTTTCTTTTAAATGCTTGTATCTTTTTTTTGTGTTTTTTGCTTTTTCTTTTCTTCTTTTGAACTAGAAAATTTTTCTTTATTCTTTTCTTTAAAGGTTTTTTTCTTACTGTGCAAAAAATCTCTGATCTCCTTATCTATATTCATAAGTTAACTGTAATGCCCTCAGAAGCAATTAACTAGGCCCTCCTTAGCTGTATCATTTGTCTTTTTTAGTTTTTTCAATCTCTTATAAATTTATTTCAATTTGTTTTTTATATGTAGCTCTTTTTCTTGTCTTTGTGTCTTAAATTCTTCTAATCTTTTCTCAAAATCCTTTTCTTTTTCTTTTCTCATCTTTGTATCTTTTGCTTAGTTTTTCCTATATTAATTTTGAAATTTGCTTCTTTCATTTAGTGAAATACCTTTCTAACTTAAGCTGTTTCTGTTTTTATTCTTATTTGAGTAGGCCTTATTTCTTTGTCTTTTTCTATTGTTTCTATTCTTTTTTGTATTAGAAGTCTGGCTAAATCTGTCTTAACTTCTTTCTTTCTCTACTTTAAGACTTTCTCTTTTTCTTGTCTTTTTTTTTTTTCATTTGCCTAATAAACTTAAAAATTGTTATACAAAATTGGTTTTGTTTAGGCTATATTTATGTCTTTTTCTGTTACAAACATGACTATTACTAGTTTTTTTTAGTTTTTATTTTTATTTGGTAGAATGTAAACTGACTTTACTTCTTTGCTTCTTAGACATTACAATAGTAAAACTTCTAAGACATTTCTGGATAATTTTGTTAGCTTAGCTGTATATTTTCTTTGTTTATTTTTTCTTTATAGCTTTTTTTTTCTCTAGTTATTCATACTAGTTTGTCATTGTTAACTGATATGGTTTATAAAATATCTTCTTTTTTAGCTTCTTCTATCTGCACTATTGTAAGTGCTTTGTACTTTAACCATTTAATTCTTACTATTTGGATGTTTTTGAATCTTCTACAAATATATTTTAATTTTCTTCTATTGATATCTGTTGGCAAGTTTTATATCATTATATATTCCATGTTTTTGGACTTTACATCTATCTTATAACAGTTTATGTCTGCCTTAATCTTGTTTTCTTTTTTGTTGTATATCTTTTTTTCATTTTTTTTTTTTTTTTTAAGTTAAAGTCCCTATCTTGGGAGTTGCAATGTTTTTATTCAAATATATTAGAACATGACATGCCACCAAGGGCTCATCTTACATTGGAGGTTACAACTAGCCACATGTGCACTTTTGGTGCCTAATTTAAGTAGTCCACTTACACATTACTATATAAGTTCTATATTAGTTGCCATACCTGCAAGCCAACTAGAGGTCTTGTTTATTTAAACCCTCTGCATATGCAGTCCTCCTTGTATCACAGGAACATTTCAAGGTGCCACCCATCCAAGTTCCTGATGCTTATTGGTATCCTTAGGACTACTTTATCCTTAATAGAAAACTTACTAAAGCCTTTATATCTCACACATATAGACCTAGTTTTATGCAATATGCTATAGTTACCTAACACTTGCAGTCACAAGGGTTATCTGTTTAACCACTACATTACACTATTTCTACCTTTGTAAAGTTCACTAGAACCCCAGTACCCATCTTTCCAGCATTTTCTCTATTATCCCCTACTAGCCACAACTTGGAACTGTCGGTCTCATTTCAGACTACCAATCCAGATGATCTGGTATAATATACTTCTGTATCCTTTTCCTCCAACGAACCTGGCAGCCTAGTTGGTTATGTGCTCCTCTACACATATTTGCTATCCAGTTTTAATCTTTGGTTCCTATGAAGGTGTTTCATGAGCTTCAACTGGTCCAATGGTACCATTGAAAGTTCATGCTATTTCTTTACTCGAGAATTTCCAAATGGGTTTCTGTCATCTCAGTTCTTTAGTCTTCTATGCCCAGTAGTCTTATCATGGGTTTGCACTGAAATCTTATACAACATTGGTTAACATTACTTTATGTACATGTAATGTTACACTTTGCATAAATGTCTGAACTCTCAAAGTCAGGGGACCTGACCTGATGTACCTGGGTAACAGCCACATGAGGCCAACTGATTGACAGGAGACAGTTACTATAACATGGATATAATTTTCAAATTTCGTCATAGGTGGGATTTGAACCTTAGACTTGCCACTTGGAGAATGACAACCCAACCACTACACTAGGATCACCATTCTCTCTTTTCTTCATTTTTTGTTGTGCTGTTTTTTTTTTTTTAGTATTCTTCATTATGTAATCTTTGTTTTTCTTTTTTGTCTTCTCTTTCTTCTAATATTAGTTTATACTAAATATTCTCTTTTCTGTTTATTCTTTGTATTGCCTTGTTTCTATTATGTTTATAGTCAAAATTTACTTCTATTTACAAGTTAGCTTTTTTAAAGACTTCTTTAATAATTTTAACATGTTTATTGTTTTTTAATAAATATTTAATAAATTATACATGGTTTTCTTTTGTTGTTTCTAGCATGTTATATGCTAATATATTGGCAAGTAAACTATTGTTTTAGTTGCAGTTTCTTCTGCTTGGTACTCATATGCTTTCTTTAACTAGTGTTTCAACTATGTTAATTTCTTTTTCAAATTTTTAATTTTTTTTATGATTTGCTATTTCTTCTTTTATTAAGTCTTGTTTTGTATTTTTTTCTAATCTTGTCATATTTTGTTCTTGTTCTTTTAGTTATTTCTCAAGTTTTTTTTCTTGTATCAAAGACTGTACTCTGTCTTTCTGTTATTTAAATAACTTATTTTTATGTCTGCCTTTTTTTGCAAAGCTTTGATACCTTCTTGTAGTTCTTTACTATTTGGCTTTTCGTTAACTGTGTTTCACCTCTATGTTGCTCTATACAGATCTTTTTTTTTCTATAATTACAGCCTTTTGCTATTGCATTTCTTTTTCTTTTATTACTATTGCCTTTTGCATTGACTTTACTATATCTAGCTTTTTTTCTAGCTGTTTTTTTTTAGCCTTCTTTATTATTGTTCTTGCTATTTATAAAAGAGCCATCTTATTTGGGTTTTGCTTAATAAGTATTACTATAATTTGATTTTTTCTATCTGGTATTGTGTATATTTTGCTAGCTTTATTGAAAAAAATCTTATTGTAAACATTATTTATTGCTTAGTATGCTTTTTTTATACAATTGTATTAATATTTTCTCTATATTCTTCAAGCAAACTTTTATTTATTTTTATTTCTATGGTTGTGCTATTTTAAAAGGTTCTTTTGTTTGTCTTATTATGTTTTCTTGTTTGTTGCTGTGTGTTACTTCATCTATTTCTAAATTTGTTACTTATATGTATTTGTTATTGCTTGATCTGCTACATGGCTTTTTGTTATTGCTTGATTTGCTATATAGTTTTTTGTTATTGCTTGATCTGCTATGTGGCCTTTTGTTATTGCTTAATCTACTTTGTGGCTTTTGTGTATTTTAAACAAATCTACATTTAAGGTCAAGTAACAATCTTTATAGTTATTATTTTATTGCTAAAATTTTCTAAAAATTTTGCTTTTCTTTTATAACTGCTCTACTAGCACTGTGTTGCTTCAAGTTCTTAGACTTATTTAGTATATTTTTGATATTTCTTTTAGCTTAGTGCTGTCTAAAGAGTTTTCTATTAATGCTTATAAGAAAAATTGGTTTTTCATTCTTGCCAATTTTGTGTTTAAGTGATCATTAGAAAGAGTTTCTTGAAAACTATGTTTTTAATATTTATTGTATTTGGTTGTAGATATTATACTTAATAAATTTCTTATATTAATTGATTAGTTCAAATCTGTAAGTTCTTTTATAATAGTCTAAAATAATATTTTATTTTTGATTCAATTTTTAATAATTTATTTAAGTTTGTTAATTAAAAAGTATTTGCTAAGTAAATAAATAATATCAATAAAGTTTTTTGCCTTCTAATAATTCTATAATTATAAGTTCAATCTCTATATAAAATAATTTCTAATTTAATAATTTTATAATCTAAAATGTTAATTAGAATCTTTAGATTATACTAAATTGAGATTATTTAATTATTATTAACATTGAATATAATAATAATACTTACTTATAATTATTATAATTATAAATTGCATACAAGTACATAACTTAAATATTATAATAATATTTAATTATATAGAATATGTAATTATAAATAAACTTCAAAAAAAGAATAATTATACTATAATAAGTAACAAAAAATTTGTGCAGTAATAATAATTAAGATTAATATGTTTTATTTTAATAAGCATTATATAATTCATATAATAGAGGTGTGATGACCTAGTGAAGTAATTAGATTGTTAACACCTAAGTAGCAAATCCAAAGTTCAAATCTCAGTATCAACAAAAAATTTAAAAATCTTTTTTGTATTATAGTTAACTGTCTCTTGCAATTGGTTGGAATAAGATGCCTGTTATCTGTATTTCACTAGTATAACTAGCAGGTCACATGGCATTTGTATAACAGTTATATGACATTGTCCTTTGAGACAAGGTCTGTGGTTATATGAAAAAATGCAAACTGGTACTGAGCAATGCAAATCTACAATAAGTTCTTATGGGCATGTAAATTCTAGAAACTAAATAAAAAAAGATAAAAGTCTATTTGGAAAACCTAAATAGAAAAATAACTCAAACTTTTGACAATGCTACTTAAAAACTAAACTTATAAAATGGAGCTAGAATTTGTAAAACCAGGCAAATGTGTTGGTCTTTAAGAAGAAACCAGATAAACCAACCAGGCTACTGGAATTTCTGGATTTTGAAGCAAAAGAATACATGCTAATAAACATATAAACCAGAGATGTGTGATTTTGATCTACCTTTTTAGGCTATCTGGAATGCCAGTTTGGTGGAACTTGAATTGAATACCAAAGTAGTAAGGATATGTTGTGAAGCCAGTATTAGAATTAAGATAAACTCTACAAAGGCATAGCAGTTTAATGATACACCCTAACCACCAGTGTTGGTTTCAGCTATAGTAATACTAGGTCAGCTGTAAGAATGAATACAGAAGATTTTGGAAGGTTTAGTACAAGATCAAAAGTTTCTTATATAAGTGAACTACTTTAAAAACTTAGTAGCTATAGCATATTTTTACTGATATCAATTAGGATCATTAGTAGGCAGAGATAAGTAGATAGATACAGAAACTAAAGTAGTTAAATAGAGAACTTACAGGCAGGTTCTAGGTATGGCAACTAGTATAGAATCTTCAGATGAATTACTTAAATTAAACAATAACTAAAGTTATACAAGTGGCTAGTTGTATATTCTTTTTATGGTTGCTTCTTGTAATTGTAATACAACCATTAACCAAATATACTATCAATAAAATTCTGGGTTGCAGATACTTATCTTAATATTTAAAAAAATATATATATAATAGTTTATTAATAAAAGTACAATTAGCATTATATATAACTTTAGTTATTATTTAATTAAGAGTTCTGCTTATAGGTTACTTACTAGATGCTATACTTGAAACTTATTTCTGGGTCTTTTGTTTAAATTTTTTAATTTTTAATACTATTTGCATATATATAATACTTGCATTACTATTATAATAATATATTAGATTAGGGCTATCTAATTACTATTTATATCAAAGTACTATCTCATTAAATGTTACTAAATATTTATAGTTCTTTGAATTTACTCTCAATACAAATTTACTAAGTATAGTATCAAGATTACCTTTTAGATTTTTATTTAATTTTAGTATATTTTATATTTACTAAACTAGTATTAGTACCAAAGATGTTCAAATTTTAGTAAATTTATTTCTTTTCTTTTATATTTTTTATATTACTTGTTAGTATGTCTTTTTTTTATTTCTGATATGTTCACTACTTCTCTTGCATTAAGTGCCAACTCTTTATATTAGAAAGCTCTTTCTGAGAACTTCTGATCTTTTATTTATATAGACTTAGTTACAAAATTTTATATATATTTATATAGTTCTATCGATTACAGAGTTTTTACTTTTAGCTAGAATTAAACTATTAACCTTGTTTATAAAAGAGTATATCTAAACTACTAAGTTATAAGATCTAATCTCTTTAGCTATTTAATTATATAGATGTTTACAATATATTTTCTAACAATTATTAAAACCAAATTTTTAATGAATTCTTTTACTTGCTGATTATCACCAAAAATAATTATTGGCTAGTAATTTTTATTAGAAAAGTATATATTTAATTTTTTTTGTTGAGGACACAAATTGCTAACTCTTCTTAATGATCACTTGTACCAAAATTCTGCTAAAGTAAATTTTTATTTTCTTTAATAAACTATAATTAAATATTTTTAAAAATTATATTAAACTGTTCACTACTTAAATTTATATATATTTATAAAATTTTACATTGCTAACTTAAATATTAAATAAATTATTTAACTTTATTCTAAAATAACTTCAAAGCAGTTATACTCAAATCTGGTCTAAAAAACTTATCTTGTCTCTTAAGACAAAGTTGTTTAGCTTATTTCAGGCTTTAATTTGATATAAGTTTCATCAAAAATGGTCAAACTTGACTATTTTATAAGCAAAAAACTTCAAGTGGCTATATTCTCTAAAAATTTTAAAATTTTTTTAAAATTTAGTTTTTTTTTCTTTACCTCCTACAAATTCGAACTCCAAACATGTTTTAAAATACTACAAATCATTGATTTAATCAATTAATAATTATTTTACAACTATTTTTTTTTAAATCTTTAATTAATTTATATAAAACAAATAATTACAAATTTGTATTAATTTTAAAATTACACAACCTTGTGTATACTTTATATTATTTTTAGCAGAAGTTATACAAGCCATACTGTACCACAAGCCATATTAGCCACCAGCCACACCAGCCACCATTACACTAGCCACAAAAAACTAATACAGAGAGTATAACATTACACAAACTAAAAATTACTTTTTTTTGAAACTATTATCATTCTCTTTAATATTTTTATAAAAATAACAAGCCAGAATATCTACCTTAATCACAGATGAATCTGATTCTCATGACTTAGACTATTATTATAATAAATATCCAGATCACTTTGGTATTGGTATTAATGAATCTAATCTACTCACTTTATATATATTATTCAAAGATATCAAACCTACAAAATGTGAAACCAATAAGCAACAATATTACTTTCAAATGTTAACTCAATCTACCTTGTTTACTTGTCTTTATGACAAATTTCATACAAATTTTACTTCTAAACATTACAAAACTACTTATACTACACCTCTTTAACAAACTTCTAAATCAATTGCAATAGATATTTCTCCAATTTTGTCATTTCTAAAAACTGATTTAATAACATTGTTAACAAACTACCTAAATCACCTATTACTAAATAACAACAAAGCCTTCAATTAATCTTTCAAATTTTATCATCTTTTTTTCATACAGATTCATCATCTGTAGCAATCATTCCACACTTCCAACATTATTACTTATGCACCTTATATAAAAAGAAAAATATTCTTTATGTTTTTATTCAAAACTCACATTATATACCTGACTATTCTCAAGCTATAATCTTTAAAGGTTTCTTATATCATTAAGACTATATTAATAGTCTCCAATATACTAAATTCAAACTTCTTCCTTAAACCAAAGAATTTACTAAAGAACAATATTCTATTTTTTACTTTTATTATTTTTTCAAACTTATCAAAGAAGAAAAAATTAAACTTCTCCAAAAACTTGCTCTTAGAGGCAAAAAAATTAAACAACAATCTAAATTAAAACAAAAACAACAACAACCAAAAAATATACCAAACCAAACTAAAAATACTTCTAAAGATTTAGACTAGTTTCTTAATTATCCTATTACTAAAAACATAAAACAAAATATAAAACTTAATACAATACTTGCTTAACAACCTTTTAATTTCTCTAAAATTCATCTTCGCAAATTTACTTCAGGTTAACCAATCTTATCTATTCCAAATAATACTCAATCAACTTCAAATCAAAAATCTTCTCAAAAACAAAATTTAATTATCTACTCAAATCTATGATAGCAGAAAAATCAGAATTTCTTACTAACTTTCTTCATCAATCTAATCTATTACTTTTTTCTTAACTTAATATCTCTCAATATGCCTATATCTCAACACTTAAAAATCTATTTACCAAATTTACTGAACTATTTTTCACAAAACTTGATTATCTATATATCTTTCATTCTTATTACATGATTTTACCTTATTCAATTTCTGGTCAATGTAAAGTAGCAATCAACTTTGCTTGATTACATCTATTTCTTTATAACAAATACCAAACAATTCATTATTAAAAATTCATTGAAAAGTTAGAGCTTTATTCTCTTAAACTTTCAATAAAATATAATTTTGAATATGATGCCTTAAAACCCTTATTTAGTATTTATAACAATAACCGATTTACAATTACTGTTACTCTTAACATTCCTAAATCTAAATTTGCTAATACTTTTTAAATCTTATCAATTAAACCATATATTCATTCTTTTAACACATGGTATGCAAACTTTTTCAAGCTTGTCAAAAACAATTTATTGACATTAATGAAGACAAAGTTAAAAACTACATTTAATACCACATTGCAATCACACTTGCTGATAAATGTAAAAAATTTTTATCTTTAGACTTCCAAATTACAGAACTTATCTCTTTTCAAAACCACTCTTTTTTAACTACCAAAGCAGCACTCTTTTATGTTCATATATGCAAAGACAAAGACTGTAAACTCTTATCAAAAGATACAGAACACAATTTTAAATCATTTCTACTTACTTCTTTGACAAATTCTTTAAAACCTTCCAAGCATTCTTAAAAGAAAATACTACTTATAAAACAATACTCTTTACTCCTGACTACACAATTTTTCTATCAGATCAACAATATACAACAACTTTTAAAAAAACTATCCCACTTTATATACTAAATGAACTTGTACTTAAAGCAGACCAAAAGTTTGCAGAAATCATTACTACAAAAACTAATCCTAAATGTACTACATTCTATCTTTATTCTTATCTCAAAGCTTACTTAAATACTGCAGCTATAAATAACAGTATTACAGGTCTTGAACTTTATCAAGTTTTAGAAAAATTCATTTTAACTACTATTAATTTACATATTTTAGCATGAATAATTTTTTATTTTCAATCCCCTTTTACTAACCCAAAGCCTACCTTGTTCAGGCTGTTATCTAAACTCTAACAGAATTCAAAATTTATGTATAATCAATATATTAGCAATTATCTTTTCCTAATTTTTAGGAAGAGTTAATTCTAACTCATTAAACTTCAATGCCAACTATATTAACCTTATTTATTTAACAGCTATTAAACATCTATTATCAATTCCTCCTGTACCAACAATTCCAATTCCCAACTCCTATGTCTTCGAAATATTCAAAACTAGTAAAATAGCAAACATACTTGAACAATATCAATTCTCAATAGCTCTTAACAACAACTTAACTTTTATACTAATGGTTCAGTAATTAATATTGAAACTGACCAATGTACAATGGGCATTGGCTAGATTTAGGTCAATAACAATAATCAAATCATTTACAAATTCTTTGCCAAAATCAACTTCTGGCCATCATTCTACAAAGTAGAACTAATGGCTATTCTCTTAGCTATTTTAACCACACCTTGGAATGTAATAATCAATATTTTTACAGATTCCCAATCTATTATTACTAAATATACCAACATCTATAATACAATTGCCAATTCTAACAAACTTTTTAAATTCAATACATGGCCTATATAGCATACTTTATTGAATATCATTAAATCATACAATCTTCAAATTAATTTTCATAAAGTTCAAACTCACACTGACAATAATTTGAACAATCTCACTGACTCTCTTGCTAAGCAACATATCTCTCTCCTAATTTATACTTCAATTATACTAATATTTACAACCTATATCACATGCTATATTAGAACCAATACTTTATAGAGTACAGTCAACTTTCACAATAGTCACATCATATAATCAGGAATTTTATGAGACTATTGCGAGTTTGTGACTAATATGAAAAATCATATAAATTTAGATTTAAATGCTGCAAAATAAAAACCTATATA
>CAJVQA010005973.1:0-15445 GCA_910591915.1 Cetraspora pellucida
TGTAAAAATTTCAAATAAATATTCAATAAAGATAGAGGCATGGCCTCACCATTAATATTAAAAAAAAAAAAAAAAAAGAATGTAGAAATGTCCATGTGGAAGAAAAAATTAGATGATTACTAGAGATTGAGGTTTGGCTGTTATTAAGACTGTAAGAAAGAAGAAATTATATATTAAATTGGTTAGTTCAAATATAGTAAATATAACTACTACTAGTATTGTTAGACTAAATAGAGTATTTGTTATTAAAATGGATCCCAATATTATATATATTGGTGTTATTAAAAAAGTTGATAAGTTTGTATTTAGAAGAAGAACTGTGCATATTATCTTGTATATTAAAATCATCAAGAATAATAGAGTGAATGTAAAGTTAAAAAGCTTATTGGATCCAGTTAATAAAAATATTCTGAGTTTGATTTTAAGAAGAGATGTTAGTTGATAACAGGTATACTGAGATGATGTGAAGCTTGATATTACTTTGAAAGAAAATATCAAGTGCTATAACACCTTCAGAATAGGTAAGAATACTGTAAATATAAGGTTTAAGATAATTGTAAATTATAATAGTAGTGCCTTCAATAGAAGTAAGAAAGTTAAACCAATAGTAAATAAAGAAGTTATTATTGCAAAAAAAGAGATTAGTTTTGTCAGAGATTTTAGTTTCTGTAATGCTTACAATAAATATGTTATAATTAAGACAATAGTCTTATCAGGCTTCTCTTTTGATAAGTTCATTAAAGTTTCTAATATTATGTATAGCAATATTAAGATGAAGATAATATGAGGTTGAATTGAATAAAGGTAAAGGAGAACTGTAATTAGAAGAGGTTAAAGGATGATTGTCAAGAAATAGGCAGATATAATAGAGATAAAATTAAAGAAATTAGATTTAAGAAATAGGTTGTAAAATAAAGGAAAAGGATGTAAAACAATAATAATATAATCTGGTAAAAGAATATCATTAGAGAGATATATGTAGGCTTTATTATAAGATAAATTAACAAAAAATATAATATTAAATACAGTTTTGTTATTGTTATATTTGTCAATATATTGAATTAGAGTTTGAATAGTTTGATCATAAAGAAAAAGTAGTAAATTGTAATAATAAAAAAATTTGTTAAACATATATAAAGATTATAGAGAATTAAAGATATTGTAAATAATCTTTCAAAATTGTTTTCTACAGAGTTAATTATCATATGTTCAGCTTTTATAGCTATGCAAAATACTATAGTCTGCTCTGTACATTAGGTCTGACCATTATTATTCTGGCCTTTCACATAAATAGATTTATCCATCTGTCTACTTGTTTTATTCTTCTTATTAACTACAATAGTTGTATCTTTTAATAATGTAGTAGCTGCTTTAATATTAATTGTAGAAGACAAAGAGCTTAAAAAAAAAACTGTAAAAAAAGAAAGTCAAGAATGGAGACTAGTTGGAAGTCAAGATTAAATTTTTTTAATAAGAATTTTTCAGCTGCTAGATAAGCAGTATTATTAAAATATATAACAATTTGTAGGTAAGTTGGTTTTTGGTTTTTAATAACATTGAAGTATATAATGATTTGGGCAAGAAATTTGGTATTAATAATGTTTTTTGTTAAAAGATTAATAGTCTTTTCCTTAGACAGAGGCTGTATATTATGATTTTTAGTAGCAGTTTTGTAATAAAGAGAGAGGTAGCAATAAAAATAATAATTACAATGTTTGGGATTAGTTTTAACTTTGTTTTGTTCATAAACAAAGTCTTTAGCTTGATTAGCTAGTTTGTTTAGAGCTTTGGTAAAAATAGGTTGATCAAGTAAGATGGCATATTTCTTGTTTTTATAAAATAATGTGGCATTAAAAGTTAAGTAAACCCATGTTTCATCATTTTAAAATAGGAATAATGAGTGAGCTTTGGTTAAGATATCATTGAAAAGTTTGGCACTATTATAGAATTTTTTATCATCAAAGTATTGACATTCTTTGTTGTTACAAGTAAGACAATGAAGGTTAGCAATACAAAATACTTCTTCATGTCACTTATGAAGTAAGTTAGGTTTTTTGAAGGTATAAGTTTTAGGAAAATGTTTGAAAAGTTGAAGGATAAATGTTAACAAAATTGAATTTTGAAAGAGGTGTGAACTTTTTCTTTGTCACTATTAGAAGAGAATTATTAACTGTAGAAAGAATAGTAAGTTTCAAACTAAGAATTAAAGTAGTCAAAAAAGTTTTTTAGTGAAGGAATATATAATCATTCCAGAAAAAGAGTTTTAGAAAAATTGAAGAAGAGTTTAATATTAAATCTGGTATCAGATTGAATTGTAAGATATTTTTGTTTAAGATCTGTGATTTGAGTAAATGATTTAATTTTAAATCTTTTGGGTCTAAGCTGTAAGTCCTTAGCAAATTTTTGGTAGTCAATTGATTAGTAATTGTTGAATAAAAAGAAATGTAAGCATGCAAAATTAAGACAGAGTTGAAGATGATTATGAGCTGTATATGAAGGAATAGTAACTGATAAAGCAAAAATTTCAAAATAATTAAATTTAGTAAAGAGAATAGTTGTAAATTTAAGAATAAAATTTTTTAGAATAGATTCAAAAAGGTCAAAAGAGATAGTAGAATTCTTATCAATATTGGGATTACTATTGTAGATAAGATCAGTTAAGAATTTAGGTTGTTGTCCAATTATAATACAGATAATATAATAAAATAATATTTTAAGTGCTAGTTGTATAGCAGTAGTTGGCTTAATTTTTTTGCTAGGATAAAAATCATAAAGAAATTTTTTAAAGAAGATAAAGAGTTAAAAAAAAATAATATTTGCAGCTTTTTGTTAGATTGTATTTCTTTAGTAATAGAAAAATTTGCAATCCAATTATATATAGAGTTAAATTTTGGTTTAAGAACACTAGAGTATAATTGAGAAGAAGGCTTGTTAGGAATATTTTCAAATTGGTTTATGTTATTGATCTTATTGAGATTTAGATTAGAAGTATCAAGAGTGTTAGTAGTAGAAGGTTAGTTAAAGATAAGAATGGTATTAGTAGTTGTAGAAAAGAAAGAATCAATAAGATCAGAAGAAGTTGAGGTTTGGTAAGAAGAAGCAATAAGAGAATTAGTAGTTTGAAAAGATTCATATAAAATGTTTTGAAAGGTTTGAGTAAGGTTTTTCTTGGTTTTGGATAAACTAGCTTTATGTTAAGATAAAGTAGTTATACAAATAAAATGATAGACTTCATTATTTTTGAATATATATTTTTTAGTAGAATAATGATGCTTATTTTTTTTGATATAACCAATTGGAAGAAAGCATTTAGGGCAAGTATGATAATATATATCAAATGTAGAAGATAGAGGAATACTGTTAGTAGAGAAAGAGAGGTTAGTCATAAGTTCTTAAGTAGTTTTGTTAATTTTTTTGGAATTGATATTAATATGAATAGTTGTAAATTCAGTAGTTTGAGTATAGTTAGTATTTGAAGTTGAGATGAATTTGATATGATATTTGTTACAAAGGCAAATAATTACAGAAATAGAAGTAAGAGCTTTAAAGAAATAAGTAATCTTATTTGATCTAAGATTTTTTGTTAAGCAAGTAGTAGATTAAACTTTGAAAGAAATTGAGTAAGTCTTGTTATTGTTGTTTTTTTTATAGAAGGCAATTCCAAAACTGTTAGAAAAGTTTTAATAGAAATAATCAAGGTCTGCTATATTAGGCTCTTGTTAACTTAAAATAGACATTATTGAATAGTAACAAGTTAAGTAGAGATTTTAAACTTAAATATATTTTCTAAAATAGAGAGTATAGTTGTAAATAATTAATTTTACAAGGGTTGTAAATAAATACAAGAGTTGTAGTTTAAGAATATCACTGGAATGACACAAAAGTGTAACAAAGATGGATAGGATTATTAATATAACTCAGGTACTGAATATAAGTAAGATTTGCAGTACAAATTACTGTATAATATTAATAAGGGCTAAATATAAAAGTGGCTGATTGTGTAAATGAGTTTCTATTAATAGATTAACTACAAAATATTAATGTAAATTAATAAAATATGAATTAGGAACTAATTATATAGTTACATGAAAACTGTGTAAGGAGAAAAGAGAACAAAGTAAGGACAAAAGGTAAAAAAAAGTTTTGCAAGAGAGTAAATGATGTATTTAGTTATAGTTTGGTTAATATTAGATTAAAAATCTTTATTTAGAGCTTATTTTGACTAGGTAAATGTATACTACAATTTTACTTAAGAGTATAGAACAGGTTAAGGCAATAGAAACTATAAAATGGTTAGAAGTTATCAACTAAAGGTCAAAGACTATTAGTACAGTTTTTTTAATAAATTTAAAGTATAAAAATTTAATATTTGCAGATTATATCTAAATGATAAGTTGAACAAGTTTATATAAAAGTCTAAGACAGGTTGTTTTAGTAAAATAAATAGTTATAAGTATTTTTTGACAGATAAATTTTTTAATTAATTTTTATGCAATAAATTTACAGAAAGAGTTTTTTTCATTATTGAAATTAGTCTTTAGCAAAATAGATAATGATAATTATTAATAGTTATTTTTCAGCAAAGTTCTGTAGTTTTTTTTTTTATATTAGTGTTTTTAAAAGTTATAAAATTTTGTTCTTATTTTATTATTTTTATTTTTTGATAGGCAAATGAAATAATTCTCATATGCTAGACAAGAGTTAGCAATCTGTTTTAATAAAATCTAGTAAAGTGTAAACTTTAATAAACTTGTTTTTTAATGAATAAAAATTTTCAACTCTGAAATTAGGTTATTAGAATAAAATAGTTATGCAGCCTTTGCTTTAAAATAAATTTATTTAAATTCATATAGTAAATTCTAAGTAAGATTTATAACTTCAATATAGAAATTCATTATTTAGTAGTATAAATGCATAGCTTCTAGGAATATTAGTTGGTCTTCTGAGATTGAGTTCTAACTGAATTCTTGAAAGAATTAGTAAGTACTTGAAGAACTCAGTTCTTAAATCACATGAAAGTATAATATATTTTCTAAAACTTAGATCCTAAATTGAAATATTATAAATTCAATTCCAAAATCTGATACAAGATCTAAGTTCAATAAAATATATTGTATTTTTATTATGTTTATATGTAACTTAAGGACTGAGTGCAAGACTATTTTTAAATCTTAAGATTAAGCCAAACTAGATCTACAACATAACAAATCTAGTAGCTTCAATATTTTAACAGTAGTTTTTTTAATAATAAACAAATGACTTATATTTATCTTTTTCAACTTCAATTCTATTAACAATCTCTAACAATTAGTATTATTCACTTTTGCAAATTTCTGATAATAAATAGGTTAAAAATTAGTTCATCTTTGTTAAAAACAAACCTTATAGTAGTCTTACTCTAGCAGTTTAATATAGATTTTATAATACTTTTTATTAAAATCTTTATTATTATTATTTGACAAAGTTTTAATCAGCAAATTTTATTTAAAGTACTATCACTTAGTATGTGTTATTATTAAATCTCATTTATTTAATGTGTTAAAAATAACATTCTATTTAACTTTGCTAACTTTTGATAATAAAAAAATTTCTAATATTAAATGTTTAACAAGAAATAAATGCTATATGTTTATTCTTTCAACTTTAATCACATTTTGATAACAATTTCCAACAATTAGTATTACTCATTACTACAGAATTTCTAATATTAAATAATAGATATTTATTCTTTTCAACTTTAATTTTATTAAGATAACAATTTTAACATTAAAATGTTCAATCTGCATTATCCATCTCTGTGAATTTTTGATAGAAAATAAATAGCATATATTCATCATTACAAATTCAATTCTATTCTAATACTAATTTCCAATAGTGTTATCCATTTCTGCATACTTCTGTCAACAAATTATGTCTTTTTAACCTAAATTTTAAATTAATAGCACACTTTATCTCTGATAATAAATGAATAGTTTATAGGTTATTTAAAGTGAAGATAAACCATGTAACTATAGGTCTATCAAATTATAGAATTATAATGATTGCTAGTGAAGCAATACAAAAAAAACAAAAAAAAACACAAAACATACAAAAAATATAGTCTAAACCTACTTTGAATATGTTAAGCAAAAATGTTGAGAAGGCAATTTGCATGCATATAACTATCTAAAACCTAACCTAACTATAATTTAAGATGATCCTAATCTTAAAGTTAGTTAATAAATAAAGTATATACTATAACTTATCTCTGCTTTAGACCTTTTTTAACTTTAATTCTATTAACAATTTTCAACATTAAGTGTTCAAACAGCATTATCTATCTTTGCAAGTTTTAACAAAAAATGAATATGCACTATATGTTTATCTTTTTTAACTCAATTATCTTGTTTTTTGTAGATTTTTGACAATAAATAGTATCTTATGTTTATTTTTTTCTACTTCAATTTCATTAATATATTAAGTTTTAGCATTAATGACCAATTTATTTTACTTATTTTTGCAGATTTTTGATAAAAAATGAATGCTATATGTTTTATTTTTTTTAACTCCAATTCTATTCTTGATATTAATTATTATTATTTATCATTGCAGAATTTCTTATAGTAAATAATGCCTTATTTTTTCTGCTAATTTTTGATAATGAATAACTTACATTTATTTTTTTTAGCTTCAATTTCATTAAAATAAAACTTTTAACAATCAAAGCTATCCATCTCTACAGATTTTTAATGATATTTTATAATTGTTTTTTTTTCAATCCAAATTCCATGTTGCTAGCAATACCTAATATTATTTATTCTATTACTGTCTTTGCTAATTTTAATAATAAATAAATATCTTATGTTTATTTATTTATTGCAGTTTTTTTTTTTTTTTTTTTTAAAGGCCATACTTGTGGTGATACTTTATTGACTATATATTTGGTTAGCTATTACAACTATTTTTACAGAGATGAGAGTACAGCTAGTCACATGTGCAACTTTTGGTTGTCTATTTAAGTAGTCCACTCTAAGGTTCTATACTAGATGCTGTACCTATAACCTACTAGGTGATTATACATTTTTAAACCCTCTAATCATCTGCCTTGTCATATTGGAATCTCCAACTAACCTTCTATATATATCTAACTGGTATATCATCTGAGCAGTATAGTACCTACCCTTTTTGTACTGGTTCCTAGGCCATTACACATTTTAGAATATGTCACCTGCCAGTAAGGTGCAGGAGGCCCTCTGTTGTTAACTATTTACTCACTTTTAGAACACTAATACAGGCTATTCTTGCAAAGTTTACCCAGATCCCAGTACTGACTTCACAGCATATCCTTAGTACTTTTAGTATACTCCTGCTTTAAACCCAGACTCTTAATCCAGATAGCCCGAAAGGACTGTGATCTGTCCTTAGTATATTGAGGCTGGCCCAATATCCTTTTTTTCTGGTCCAAAATCCAGCAGTCTGGTTGGTGGTACCCCTTACCTGAGGTTCTTGTCTGCCTAAATCCTTCACATTGGTATCCATTTCCTAGGTCTAGCCTTTACAGTAGTACCATCGAAGATCTGTGTTACCTCTTTGCTCAGAATTTCCAAGTAGGCTTCAGCTTTCCAGTTTTATGGATTTATACAGCCCAAGAACTTATTTTAGGTTTGCACCACCTGGTACCATTTGCATTCCTCTGTGTAACAGGTTATACAGATGCCCCAGACCTGCCAGTCATGCTATTGTGACTATAGTTACAGATATTCTATCCCAACTGATCGACAGAATGCCATCACCGTAATATCATCTATATATTACATAGGTGATTATCCAAATTTTACCATCAGTAGGTTTTGAACTCACAATCTACTACTTGGGGGTATGACAACTTAACCACTTCATTAAGTCATCATATTCTATTTATTGCAGTTAAATATTATTAAAAAAGTAATCACTAATTTTTAATTTTGTTAACATTTTTTTGAACATTTAAACTAGGCAAAATTTGTGTATTTATTATCTGTAAAATTTGATGTGATTCTTGCAAATATTATAAATGATAAGTTGCAAATAGAATTTCATTAGAATTAAAGTAGATGCTATATTAAAATAAGTATAGTGTAGATGTTGATTAGTTAATACTCAGATCTGGTTTAATGAGTTTAGTATAAAAATCCAATATCCAAAATCTTGAAAACTAGAATTTGACATGACAATTAATACTTAAAGATTAATAATCATATTAATAATTATTGTTAACTTTAAATTTTTAATTGTTATATCATATAATATCAGTATTATAGTCTGTTAAGATTTTAGATATTGAGATTTTATACTAGATCTAAGTTTAATATTTTTTTTGTAATAAAGTAATTAGCTATTAAATATATTTTTGTAATAGAATAATTAACTGTTAAAAATATTTTTATAATATTTATTTATTTAATATATTTTTGCAATAAAATAATTATTTGTTAAATATCTTGCTGCAATTTTATAGTAATAAATTAAATATTTTTTAATAATAAATTAGTTATATATTAAATATCTTAAAATTATATTTTTATTATATGATAAAATTAAAAATATCAATAATACCATTATATTATTTTTAATATATTCTTAAAATATTATTAAAATATTATTTATTTTTATTTTTATTATATTTATATTATATTACTAAAAGATTTTTTACAATTACATTAAATAAAAATTATATATTAATTATATTATTTTTTTTTTTGGAGTATTCCTGTTGTCATTACAACTAGGGGTGCAAGTGGTGCTCTTTTATTAAGATATTATAAAAGACTTAGTTACTTTTTAGATATTTATATATTAGTTTAAAAGATTTAAATCTAGTACTAAAGGGATTGTTTTTTAGAATTCATATTTTCTTTGAAATGTGATTTTTAATAAAAGAGTTTAGAGAGTTTAGAGAGTTAAGAGATGTATCTGAGTCTCCCTATTTTACTGAAGCATAGCAACATCATATTTTATAAATTGTATTAATATGTAATCAGGTTAAAGCTGCTAGAGCCTGAGGGCAAGTATTGTTAGAGGCTTGAAAGATATCTTCAAGTAAGGATGGTATAGGTATTTCCTCATTAATATTAAGAAAACTGTATACCTTCTTCCAAATAATTATATTATAAGGGCATTCTAAAGCAAAATGTTCTATAGTTTGTATTTCATCTATACACCAAATACAGTTTTCTGCTTCTAATAGTCCAATGTGTCTTAATTGATAACCAAGTAGAAGTGCTCTGTGAAAAAGGCACCAATAAATATCTTTTTTCTTGTTACAAACAGACTTTAAGGAGAGCCAGATGGGCTGAAGCATCTGAGAAGATGTTTGTGATATAGTTAGTGGAAAAGAAGATTCTTTTAAGAGTTCCAGAATTTTTTTAACTAAGAGTTTGTCTTCTTTAATTTCTTCAATTCTAATTTTATTACTATTCCAAGACCAGTTAAAAGTCTGTAAGACCTTGCCTTTAATTCTTGCCTAGGCCTTTAAGTAAAGTTTCTATTCTGTAGGCCAGGCTTTTGTGCTTGTATTACCTGAATTCAGAGCTTGAATAGAAGAAAGGTTTCTTCTATTGTTCAGTATTGACTGTATTTTATTTCTTTTATATATTGCCCACATAGTATTGAATGTAAGAAGTCTTATCCAAACTGTTATTAAGTGGGCATCTAGCATGTCTTTAATAACTGGGGCTTAAAGACCTGCCAACTCTATTGATTGCTGAAAGATTGAGTATCTGAGCAGCATTCATGATATACCCTTGATCCAAAGAGTTATAGTTCTATTAATTTCTGCCACCTGCTTTCTGTTTGGAGGAAGCAGATATGCAGAATACCAAACTTTAGATAAGATAAGTGACTTTGCAATTAAAATTTTTCCTTTAAAGAAGAGGTTTCTGTTTAGAAGCTTGTCTAGAGATTTCTTTAGCTTGTTAATAGTAGTAGGCCAGTGATCTTTTTTTGGTTGTCCATTAGTGAGAATGTTATAGCCCAAAATGGTAACATTTTCTTGTTTTTCTAATTTGATAAATTGGTTTTTATTAGTAAGTTCTATTCGTCTAGCTATAGTTGTAAAAGGAGCTAATTTGGTTTTAGTTCTGTTAATTTTTGCATTTGAAGCTGCCTTATATAGGCTTAGTGCTGCCATAGTTTTGTCCTAATCTGTAGAAGATCTGATTCCTATTGTTAAATCATCTGCATAAACAGAAGTTCTAAAAAACTGATTTTCTAATTTTATACTCTGTAATTGTCTTTCTAGGCTTCTTATAAGTGACTCGAAGGCCAGTATATAAAGAAGTAGTAAGAGAGGATCTCCTTGTCTAACACCTCTTTCTACTCTAAGTAGTCTGAAGATAGCCCCAGTGTCTATAATATAAGCCTCTTGATTAGAGAAAAGATTATGTACTAGGCTTATAAATTTGTGATCAAAGTTCATATTCTTCAAGGTTAGCTCTAAAAAGTCATGATTAATATAATCAAATGCTTTTTGTTAATCAATAAAAAGTAGCCAATGTTGTTTAGAAGGATCTACTTGGTTTCTTAGAGTAGTAATAATATCAAGGACCACATCTGTAATAGATCTGTTTTTGATAAATCCATGTTGTTGGTAAGGTACTATCTTCTTACATATAAGGTTGAGGTGATTTGCCAAAATCTTTATAAAAATTTTGGCATCACTGTTAACTAGTGATATTGGTTTCCAGTTGTTCAAATCTTTGAGATTTGCTGCTTTTTTAGATATTAGTAAAATTAGATTTTTACACCAAGAAGTTGGCATAACTCCTAAGCTAAGTGCATAATTAAAGACACTATAAAGAACTGGTGTTATTGATTCAACAGTAAGTTTATAAAATCTATATATTAATCCATCTGTACTAGAAGCCTTATTGTTTAGAAGGTTTTTAATAGTATTGCTGATTTCCTCTTGTGTGATTTCTTGAGTAAGAGATGAGTTATGTGCAAAGGAAACTTGCAGCAGGTTTTTAGTAATTTTCTCTGCTGTGCTGATATCTATATTTTTTTTTTTTATAGATTTCTGCATATTTTTCTCTTATATAGCAAAGAGTGTTTTCTCTTGTTTGTTGTAAAGCTTCAGGATCTTTAATGTCCTTCAATGCAGAGCTAGCTTTTCTTATTTTATACTTGGCAAAGAAGTATTTTGTAGATTTCTCTCCTTGTTCAATCCATTGAGCTTTAGAACAAGTTTGTCACTTTTTAGCAAACTGTGATAGTTCTTCCTAAAGGTCTGAGTTTAGCATATTGATTTGTGAATATAGGTAGCTGTTTTCAGGATTATGCACTAGTCTTTCTTTTAGTTGAGTAATATTTTTGTTTAGTTTTGTGATTTTGTTTTTTGTCACTCTTGGTTTTCTAAAAGCTCTAATAATAGATTATATATATACTTTGTGGAAGTCCCAATTTTCCACATTTTCTAAATCTGCAATTTCATCTAATATTTCTTTTTTTAGTCTTTTATTCCTAAAATAGTTTTTATCAAACCTTCAGAGAGCTGATTCTTTGCCTTTAGGATTGAAGTTTAGAATGCACTCAACTAGCAGATAATCTGAGTTTCCAAATTTTGTATTAACTTTTAAGATTAGGTGAGCATTGTTTTCATCAACAAAAATGTAGTTCAAATATGTTGCCATAGTATGATTGCCTTAAGTTTTTTGAAAAAAGATATAAAAAGGCTTTGTCTTTGCAAAGTTAGAGGAATCTAGGAAATTTTTTATAAGATCTTGAAGTTGTGCTTTTGTAATGTCACGTTGTGAAGCTGCCTCACTAATTCTATCTCTTTCTGGATAGAGGTTAGTATTAAAATCACCTCCAATAATATTAATAGCATTTTCTTTAATATAAGAAGACCATTTTTCAAAAAAAAGTTTTCTGTCTCCTGGGCTAGATGGAGCATATATGTTGAAAACTTGAAATGTAAGCTCTTTGTACTTAAAGTTAGTAGTGATTATTCTGTTATTTAGATCTATTTCAATGTTTTTAAAGATTATATTTTTGCTGCCTGCAAGTATAGCTGTTTTGTTTGTCCAAATAGAGTCAAACATCCATTAGTTTTTGAGAAAGTTTCATGTACTTTCATTATTTAGATTTGTTTTTTGTAGCATGATAAGGTCTAGTTTATATGATTTTAAAAGAGTTAAAGTGTTCTGTTGTTTTTGTTGATTGTTTAATCCTTTTACATTAAGAGTTGCCATTTTGAATTTGATGTGATTGAACATGAAGAGATTGTGTAGTAATACAGATTTAGATCTGAAAGTTCTGTATTTCATTACAAGGATTTCTGTATGAAGCCTTTTTGACTGACTCAGCCTTTTGTTTTGTAGAGGCTTTCTTATTTTTTTTCTTTTTGTATGAAACAACTATGAATTCCTTCTTAGCATTGTTGAAATGAGATTGCAAATTGATGTCATTTGCAATTAACACTAGAGGAGAACTCAAAGCTTGTAGTTTTTCTGATTCTGTAATAGTGGTACTGGGGCCATTGTCAATAGAGAGGTTTTTTTTATCAATATTGCTTAAGGTTTCATTATAAGAAACTTCCAGATTTTCTTCAATTGTTGCTGGGTTTTTTATATTTTCTTTTTTGATTTCTCCAAAATTAGATATTTTTTCTAAAACAGCTAAAGGAGTTTCTTTAGTTTGATTTATATTCATATTTAGGTCTTTTGTAAGAATTTCTTGTTCTTGTGTTTTGGAACTTTTCTCTTCTCTTTCATAAAAAATATTTTTGCTTTTTTTCTTGTTTGTATTATATTCTTTATATTGCAATCAAAGTTTGACTGCTTGTAAATATTAAGAACATTCTTTTTTAATATGTTCTTTTTCATCACAAAAGAAGCAGAGTTTTGGGGCTGAGCACCATTCTGTAGTAATTTTGTTATTTATAAGAATATAAAATCGTGAAATTCTTTTTTCCAGTCTTGGGTCATCAGTAGTTTCAAATATGATAATCTATTAATCTGTTAAGTATGGTGTACCTTCAATTAAAAGTGGTTTAATTAAGACAATTTTGCTTATATTATTGAAGGTTTCTCTAATTTCTTCTAAGATGATATCTTTGTCACCTAACAGGACATTTTTGATTTTGATTGGAAGAAAAGATCTTTTTGCATCAGAAGGAATATAGCCATAATATGTTCTGTTAAAAATTTGTATTTCTTTGGAAGCATAATGCTTTAGTTTTTCCTTGTTTAAAAAAACTAATTTCAAGTGAGTATGTGTACTTTTGTTAATATGTGGCTTAGCTGCTATAATATCACGTTCTGCAGTTTCATAAAGTGAAATCATAATTTCATTTAGTGAGCCAGTTAGATATTAAATATCTAGAATAAGAACATTATTATTTCTTGATTTTATATTATTTCTTGATGAAAAAGAAGAAAAAGTTGACTGTTCTCTTTTGACTTTCGCAAAGAGACTTGTCTAGGATCTGTTTGAGGTTTCTTTGCTTTTGTTTACTTTAGTTAGACTCAGGTCAGTTGATAGTGGCACATATAGATTTATGCGTATTGCTGTTGTTGTTGCTGAATTTTCATTGTTGTTAGGTTCTTCAGTACATGTTTCAAAATCAAATACATCTAGTTCATTGTTTTGGTCTTCTCTACTTTCAGAGCAACATTTTGTATTTTCTAGCGAAACTGTACATCTTAACTAAGTGTACTATTGTCATTGGTGTTTGGTTGTGCAGAAGTTACTGAAGCTGTTGAAGAATTGCTTGCTGCTGTAGTATTCTCTTTAGAGTAAGAACCCTTTTTGTTATATGCAATAAGTTTTTTCATATTGGCATAATAATTAAACTTTGTTCTTTTGACTTTATGAGCTTCAATAGTCGAAGTATTATGTTTCTTAGAAACAAGGGAAGGTACCCCTATTCCAATGCTGTTTTTAAAGAGGAAAGAGCTTTTAGATAGATTAATTTTGTTTTTTCTAAATTACTCTCAACCCTAAACACAAGTGGTCAGAAGAGAGAGATTGTTGATCTTTTTTTTAATTATATTATAAATATAATTTTATTATAAAATTATAAAAGACTTAATAGAATAGACCTGCGGATCAATAGTGCAGTGGTTAGCACTCCCAGTTCACATTCGCAAGGTTGTCAGTTCAATTCCAACTGGGGGAAAAAGCTGTGCCGGGACTACGATTGTTATGATCTTAAGGGGATTTCTCATTTCTACTTCTGGACAAGAATATTACAAGAATGAATGATCTATGGAAATTGCCTACTTTCAATTTTGAACAAAGTACTACAACAAGAACAAGTTGAGTGACATAGCCACGGGGTTACATGATGCCCAGATAAGGAGATAATCTGACAAGAAACGTCGATAATATAAGGATCTCAGATTAGAAAATTACCATAAAAGGCAATAAAGATAAGGAGACGGAATCTAAAAAGGACCATTGTTGATAGGGAACTGTGGACTCGAGTAAGGGGTCCTACACCATGGGGCCAGAGACCTGGATTATCATAATAGTGATAAACTTGTTAATAATGTGGTATGATGGGGCTAGGGAACACCATTGGTGATGTACGTAGTAACTAAATACATAAACCTGTAGGTTTTAAACATTAAAGTTAATAAAGAAAATTAGAGCGCCACATGCGCCCCACGATGTAATACATCGAGGATAGTTAAAAAAAAAAAAAAAGACTTAATAGAATTAAAAAAATATATTTTTATTATATAATTATAATATATTTAATTAGTAGTCTGTAGTTAAAGAATACAAATTTTATAGTAAAAATTAGTAGCCATGTAACTAGTTATCTTATATAGTAAGTAGAATGCTATATGCTTCAAGTCTTAAAAAAAAAACTCCATAGTAAATAATTGAAAAATACTTATATCTTATGATTTATTTAACTGATTTAATGATTTTCTACTATTAGAATTACAAGATTTACTCTACAACTTTCAATTAAGCAACAAGAAAGAATTATTTAATAAAAAAAATACTTTTATATATAAGCAAATCCCATTTCTGCATTATAAAAAAAATATAAATTTTCAATTTTATTTATTATAAAGATTATTATTTTTTGTTTTCTTTAAAAATAATTTATTAATTAATATATTTTTATAATATATATATATATATATAATTTTTTTTTTTTTTTTTTTTTAAACAGTCACACTAGTGCTTTATTAAGATTTTTGAAACTACTACTGTAATTACATAAATTTACCTAACAACTAAGCTTAGCATCACCCAGCTACCCTAATAGTGCCTAAGTGCAACCTGTCGCATTACTTCTAACAAAAGTAAGCTGCTTGTCTAACTACTTAAAGTCTATAATAAAAGGGTCTTCCCTCTTTCATGACAAGCTTGTTAATTGTCTTCCTAACTTCTTTTTTATTCACTCTTCTTTTTCTTTTGTTTTCTTCTTTCTTTCTTCTATTGCTTGCTGATTAGCCTTTCTTTTCTT